>VZQC01004541.1:1481333-1496001 GCA_009823505.1 Rhizomys pruinosus
AAAAAAAAAAAAAAAAAAAAAAGATCATGTCCCATTATGGGGCTCAGCAAACCCACTAAAGCCCTACACCAGTCCCGAGTCCCCTTAGCCAAACCAGTCTTTTCCTAACTCTGCCCTGAGCACAGTCCTATCTTGCCCAGTGACTGGGCACCACATACCACCTCTCTCCTGCTCAGTTCCTTCACTTTCATTTCTACCTCATTTATCCCCCTCCTCATTGTTAGAGTCTACCCATGAGCTCTATCCAGGAGAGGCTATTTAACCAGATCTAATTTCCACTCTCTTCCCTGTGTCCTTTTAGTTTTAAATGCAAGCCAACATCTCCAACTCATCTGTCCTAGTTTAGTGTCTGCTGCTGTGATAAAAAACTGACCAAAAGAACTTGGAGAGGAAAGAGTTTATTTGGTTTACATGTCTTATAAGTCACAGTCCATCAATATGGGAAGCTGAGGCCGGAACTGAAGCAGAGACCATGGAGGAACGCAGGCTACATCCTGGCCGGCTGCTTCCTGGCTTATTCAGTTACCTTTTTTATATTGCCCAGGTCTACCAGCACAGAGATGGCACCATCCATAGTGGGCTAGTGTGGTAAACACTTTGAACAAAAAAAATAAAACAGAGGCACTACTCAGCATTCTGACATCAGAACATGCTGTCGGCAGAAGCAAACACCAGGCTGTAACCAGCAAGTCCCTGGGAACCGGTGGTCCACACCAATCAGGAACAGAGTCAAACAAGTCTGTAAGGAGAAGATAAGCCTCAGAAGGGCCATAAAAACCAGGCTCCAGGCAGCTCGGCAGATTCTGGTCTCCTGCGTACCTTAACACATACACACAAGAGATAAGTACTCTAGCAACAAGGGACCCTCTCAGTGACTTCACCTCCCCCTAGGAGCTCCTGCCTCTGGCCTGGCTCTGACCTTGGTGACAGTAGTGTGTCCAGGACTCTGGTTGATTTGCTTACGAACATCAGAGGCCCTGAGCAGCTAGCCTCCATGGCTCTCAAGGAACGTCACTCCCAAGAGCATCTGCTGCAGAACCAGCACCTTCCCCACCAGTGCATGTGGACATGGTGGCTGGCTGTGCCCTGGGCAATTGGACTTACAACCCACCTGGTGTGGCTCCTGTCCACTGGCCGTGAGTGAGTCCTGCTTCAAGATATTCCTTGGGCTGGAGAGATGGCCTAACGGTTAAGAGCGCCAACCGCTCTTGCAGAGGACCTGGGTTCGATCCCCAGCACCCACATGGCGGTCAAGAACCGTCTGGGACTCCAATTCCAGGAGAGCTCCAGTTCCAGGGGAATCTGATGCCCTCTTCTGACCTCCGCGGCATTGCACCACACCGGTGCACAAACCTGCATGCAGACAGTACATTCATACACATACAGAAATAAAATTAATAAAAAAAAAGATATTCCTTGGCTTCACTTAGATTAGGTTGTTGGATTCATTGCTGTGGGTTTTCCAGTCTTTTTAAACTTGTGAACAATAAACTATGCATTCAACAGCTGGGCACGGTGATACAGCCTTTAATCCCAGCAGGATGTCTGTGAGTTCAAGGCTAGCCTGGTTTACATAGTTGAGTACCTGGCCAGCTGTTGCCTCAAAAAGACAACAGACAAACAAGCAAACAAACAAAAAGCCCAACAACTTGTCAGAACCAAGACAATGTTGAGGGGTGTGAATTCACCTTAGCCAAGCCTAGTGTTACATCTAACTCCTGCCCTCTATTTAAACCTAAACCTCATTCCAAGATCCCCAAAATGGACTTGGGGAGTTCTACTTTAGTTTCTGTTGCTGTGATAAAATATCCTAACTAAAAGCAGCTTAGGGGGGTTATCAAGATGGCTCAGTCGTTAAGAGCACTCGCTGTTCTTCCAGAGGACTGCTGCCAGGTTCCCAGAACCCATGTTGGTCAGCTCACAGCTGCCCCTAATGAGCTCTAGGGGATCTGATGCCATCTTCTGACTTCTCTGAGTACACACACTTGTATAATACACGTACACACATGCATATAATTAAACTTAAAATTAATCTTCAAACAAAAACAACTTAGGGGAGAAGGGGTTTATTTTAGTACACAATGGTCATAGTCTTCTATAGCAGAGAAATAAGGCAGGAATTCAGCTAGTCACATCGCATCCACAGTCAAGGACAGAGGGATATGAGTACAGGCTTACTACACAGCTAGCTTTCTCTATTCGTTTTGTTTTGTTGGTCTTTCTGACACAGGGTCTCCCTGTATCCCCAGCTGGCCTGGAACTCACTCTGTGGTCCAGGCTGGCCTTGAACTCACAGAGATCCGCCTGCCTGACTCCCGAGTGCTGGGATTAAAGGTGTGCGCCACCACGCCTTGGTGCTTTCTCTATTCTTATACAGTCTAGGGACCAAAATCTAGGGTCATAGTTTACAGTGGTGCCCCACACCCACAGAACATTTAACACCTACTTTTAACTCTAGTTTCAGGAGATCTGATGTCTTCTTCTGGTCTCTGTGGGTACCAGGCATGCATGCAGACACTTAGATACATACAAGCAAAACACTCATACACATAAAATAAGAATATCTATTTAAAAAATTGGGCTGGAGAGATGGCCTAGTGGTTAAGAGCGCCGACGGCTCTTACAGAGGACCTGGGTTCGATCACCATACCCACATGGCGGCCGAAAACCATCTGAAACTCCAATTCCAGGAGAACTCCAGTTACAGGGGAATCTGAGACCCTCTTCTGACCTCCACGGCATTGCAAGACACGGGTGCACAAACCTGCATGCAGACAGTACATTCATACACATACAGAAATAAATAAAATTTTAAAAAATTAAAATTAATGTGCACTTTGGAGGCAGAGGCAGGCAGATTTTGAGTTCAAGGCCAGCCTGGTCTACAGAGTATGTTCCAGGACAGCTATGGCTAAAGGGAGACCCTGTCTCGTAAAGACCAAAAAAAAAAATTAATGTGAAGGAAATTATTGTCTATGAGTGTGGTGGTTGGAATGAGAAGTGTTCTCCATAGGCTCAAGTATTTGAACATTTTGTTAGTGGCACTGTGGAGGGTCATGAAACCATTAGGAGGTGTGGCCTTGCTGGAGGAAGCATGTCACTGCGGCGGGCTTTTTGAGCATACGTAGCCTTGCCCCACTTCCAGTTTGCTCTGTTTGCTGTGTGTGCTTGAGGATGTGAGTGCTCAGCTTCCTGTTCCCACCACTCTGCTGCAGTGCTTCTCCACCATGATGAGAGTCCTGCCTGGATGAAGACCAGTTCCAGTGGACCATGTCGATCTGGAGGCTCGGGCTGCCCTGGAGCCTCTGGAGACTGAATTAGGAGGCAGAATTAGGTTCCCTCTGGAACCATAAACCCAAATTCTTCCTTCTATGTCTTTGTCATGGTGTTTTATCATAGTATCAGAAAACTAGCTAACACAATGAACTTAACAAATTAACTCTGGGATGTGGACACATGGGTACCAAAACCATACGAGAAAAAAACAGGCCTGTGAATTTATTGAACACAGGAGACCAGTAAGTCATATAGCCCTTTCATCTGCATCACAAAAGGGCCACCCAACAGTGCAGTATGGTAGCACCCAATGACCTGTCACCAGATCTGCTGTCAGACCATGCAGTACAATGTCATGGGATCAATAAGCAGTGACCTCCTAATTCTGTCTCCAGAGGCTTCAGGGCAGCCTGAGCCACCAGATAGACATGGTCCACTTGAATTTGTCTTCATCCAGGCAGGACTCTGATCCTTGGACCAGCTCTACATTCCCTCTTAAACCAACTTTTCAGGCTTCCAGCTCTGTGACTGGTTTCCTGAACATTTGTTTGTTTTGTGTTGTGTTGTGTTGTGTTTTAGAGACAAGGTGTGCTTGAGTTGGAGGATGGTCTCCAATTTGCTATGTAGCTTAGGATGGCCTTGAACTCCTGATCTTCTTGCCTCCAATTCCCAAGTACTGAGATTATAGATGCCAGACACCATGTGTAGCTAATCACAGATTCTTTTATTACAGTCTAAGTTACTAATATTAATTTTTAATTTTAATTTTTTTTATTGATGTTTTATGTATTTCATACATCATTTTTAAATTCAGTTCAGGCATATTCCCCTTTCCCTTCCCCCCACCCCACCCCAGATCATGCATTCTGCCATAACTGTCCTGCATCTTTCTCTCAGTCTTTTTTTTTTTTAAGCTTAGGAATTCACATTTTCCTTCATTAATTTTATATTACTCTAAAATATGGATACATACTCTTCACCCATATACAGTAATTACAGAATATGAAAATATTGGTGGGTAGATTCTAGAGCCCATTGAGAGATTCACATTATAACAACATAGTTGCTTTCAGATAAACAGAAATATAACAAAAAAAGGAAGAAACAGGAGCCTGTGATGACTGCCAATGATTATGATTACAGAGAAATCAGTAGAAATACTTGTAAATTATAGCCAATGAAATTAATGCGGTGTGAGAAATTGTTACACAATAAAATCTAACATATGGAAAGATAAAAACATGTCTGTTTCTGCTTCTGACATAGCATGCTCTCATCCATATACTTGGCCAGGTTGGGACAGTTAGATCCTATAACATTTGGTTTATCTTGATAGAAGCACATCTTTCATATTTCACACTTGTAAGTAAATACAGTAAATATAGACAATAGACACAAAAGACAGAAACAGGTTCAATATCTTTATTTATTTATTTATTTATTTTTTGTGTGTGCGAATGTACTGTCTGCAGGTAAGTTTGTGCACCCGTGTCGTGCAATGCCGCGGAGGTCAGAAGAGGGTGTTGGATTCCCCTGGAACTGGAGTTAAAGATGGTTCTCGGCTGCCATGTGGGCAAACCCAGGTCCTCTGCAAGAGCAGTCAGCACTCTCAACCTCTAGGCCATCTCTCCAGCCCCAAATATCTTTCATTAATTTTTTTTTTTTTTTTGAGAAAGGGAGACCCTGTCTGGTTTTATGTGGTGCTTGAGAAAGGACCCAGGGCTTCATGTTTGCTTCATGTATGCTTCATGTATGTTTCATGTATGCTTCATATATGCTGTAGATTTTACCAACTGAGCCATACATTCTGGCTGTTCAAGCTCCAATTCTACATTTCTATTAAACTAATTTTGCAAATGAAAAAAGGCAAGGCTGGCTGTGGTGGTGCAGTACTTGGGAAGCAGAAGCAAGTGGATCTTTGTGAGTTTAAGGCCAGCCTGGTTCACGTAGTAAGTTTCAGGACAGCTGGGGCTACAGACAGTTGTCTCAAAAAGACAGACAAGAAAGGACAAGACAAGACAAGGAGACGAGACAAGGAGACGAGACAAGGAGACGAGACGAGGAGACGAGACAAGGAGACGAGACGAGGGGAGAGGAGAGGAGGGGAGAGGAGGGGAGGGGAGAGGAGGGGAGAGGAGAGGAGGGGAGAGGAGAGGAGAGGAGGGGAAAGGAGAGGAGGGGAGAGGAGGGGAGAAGAGAAGAGAAGAGAGAAGAGAAAAGAAGGAAGGGCCAGCAAGACAGCTCAGTGGAAAGGTATTTGCTGCCAAGTTTGATACCATGAGTTCAATCCCTGGAACCCACAGGATGGAAGGAGACAACCAATTCCTGCAAGTTGTCCTCTGATGTCTGATGTCCACAAATTTGCTATGGCACCTGCAAACACACACACACACACACACCACACACACACACACATCACACACATCACACACACCACACGCACACACATGTACACACGCACTAAATAAAATGTAATAATTTTTAATTTATTTTTAATTTATTTTTTTAATTATTATTTGTTTGTGTTTAAGGGATTCTACAATATAAGAACACAGTTGTTTTCAGATAACATTGATGTTGCTCAGTTTGCCGTACAGTTAGGTAATTGGTGCATTTTGCAAGTATCTATGTCCAAATTTTGAACAACCCAAGGTTCCCATAGTCCAGTTGGAGAAGCTTGTATGCACACGCATGTTGATCAATTAGGAGCCCAGACTATATTGCTGTAGTCTCATGATTCACCCCTATCTCTCCATAGCCCTTACATTCTATCACGCCTCCTCTTCCGCAATTTGTTCCCTGGGCTTTGGGAAAGGGGCACAAGTGGGTGAGAAGAAAACAGTCTAATTTCTTTGGAGTTGTCATTTTGGACTCCAGTCTGTTCAGGTTGTTTCCCTTCATGGATTGACAGCTTTCCCAGTGATACCCTTTTTAGTCATACTAACAAAGCACAAGCTATTGGATGTACAGGCATTTAAGCAGTACTAATTATTATGTCAAGCTAAGCTGTGAGCATAGACACAGATGCTTGGATGGTATGCTAATCCGCAAACTGTGGTTTCTCTATAAAGGGTGACAAGTTCTTATTGTGGCTTATAACATTTCCTGACCACTAGAGGACATAAGCTTGAGGCATCCACTGTGAGTTATTCCTCCAAGGAGAGAGCTAATAGCCAATTAGATTTGGGATATATATAGACACCTGGCTGCCACTGTTGCATAATATCTCCAGGCTGTTGTGGTGTAGTTGATACTGACGGAGGAGTCTTGCTTGTTTCAGGGAGACCAATATTTTGCTGTATTGCTTTAGTGGCCTTTGGTAATGCTCTCTGGCATTTCAGAGGCCAGTTGTATGCTAGCAAGTGACATCTCACAACATTTTTTCATGCTCAGATCAGGTCTTCCTCGACAACAGGAACTTACTGCCTTTCTCCTTGCATATATCCCACTTATAGGCAAAAGGCCTTTATAATTTGGGGGGGGGGTTGAATTCCCTAGCCAACATCTCCTAGGCAGAATAATTCATTGCTGATGTCAGAGCTTTCCTGTAGTAATATATTTTGCTTAATTACACAGCTTATAAATAAGGTTGATGGGCATGGTAGTGCACATCTTTAATCTTAGCACTCATGTGGCAGTGGCAGTGGCAGTGGCAGTGGGACCTCTGTGAATTCAATGCCAGCCTGGTGTACATAGTGAGTTCCAGGTCAGCGGGAGGCTAGCTACAGGGAGACCAGACACTGTTTCAAAAAGAAAAAAAAAAGGGCAATAGAGGGGCTGGAGTAGAGGCTCAGTGATTAAGAGCACTTGCTATTCTTACATAGGACCTGGATTTGGTTTCCACATGGTGGCTAACAACCATCCATAACTCCAGTTCCAGGGGGTTTGATTCATGCCTTCTCTGACATCTGTGAGTACTATACACATGGTGAACTTAAATACATGTAGGAAAAAACACTCATAAAATAAGAATAGATTAAAAAAATAAGAATAGATTTTAGCAAGACAGCTGTCCTTCACTAGCTGAGGGAGGGGCACAAGCATCTCTATTTTTATTTATTTTTTAAATTTATTTTATATGTATGAATATACTGTGTGCATGTAGGTTTGTGCACCTGTGTCCTGCAATGCCACAGAGATCAGAAGAGGGTGTCGGATTCCCCTGGAACTGGAGTTAAAGAGTTCTCAGCCACTGTGTGGGTGCTGGGAATCGAACCCGGGTCCTCTGCAAGAGCAGTCGGCACTCTCAACTGCCAGGACATCTCTCCAGCCCTGGGTCTCTCTTTAGACTTTAGAATGACTTTTCCCTGCACTAGGCTCAAGCGCCTTCTCTTGCAGTAGCAGACATCACTGCCAGACTCAAGTGTTGGGCTGACATAGTGAACTGGAAAGAGTCATAGGATGAACATAGGTAGGTTTTGTCCAAATTCCTGGAATATCTCCACCCATTCACAGGAAGGTACCGAGTGCTCCTCCTGTCTCTCCTGTCATTTCCTCTCCTTGATCTCCTGACTTCCAAGGGTTCCAAAGTTGGTTTATGAATTTGTCACTTCTCCCCCCCCACTATGTAGCTTTGGCTGGCCCAGAACTCCCTATGTAGACCAGGCTAGCCTCAGATTCACAGAGCTCTTCCTGTGTCTGCTTTCCAAAAGGTGTGTTCTACCACACCTGTCCTATTTCTCCTATTCTTGGACAAGAATAAAAATCTCCTTCACTGTTCAACTGTTGATTGGTCCTTTTTTGTTTTAATTCCATAATATTCAAAAGAATAAACACTCAGTTTGAAAGCAAAAACCAGCTGGGCATGGTGGCGCACACCTTTAATCCTAGCACTCGGGAGGCAGAGACAGGCGGATCTTTGTGAGTTCAAGGCCAGCCTGGTCTACAGAGTGAGTTCCAGGACAGCTGGGGCTACAGGGAAACCCTGTCTCGAAAAGACAAAAAAAAAAAAGCAAAAACCTCTCGGTTTGGTACCCGGGGGAAATGCCGTGATCAGCTATGTCCCCATCAGATAATTATTTCTTGTGGATTTAATAAGATTCTAGCTGGGCATGGTGGCACACACCTTTAATCCTAGCACTCAGGAGACAGAGGCAGGCAGATCGCTGTGAGTTCAAGGCAGCCTGGTCTACAGAGTGAGTTCCAGGATAGCCAGAGCTACAGAGAGACCCTGTCTCAAAAAACAAAAAAACAAACAAAAAAAAACCCAACAAGCTAAAATAAAACAAACAAAAAGATTCTAATCAGTAGAGGGTTGGTTTGTTGGTTTTAGTATCTAATGAAATGTAAAGATATCTGAAAGACATGGCTGTTGTTATTAATAACCAATTTCCAGAGGAACATGCTTTTGAAATGTTGAGAGAAATCCCTGTTGCAAACTTGGGGCTCTAGACAGGGACCCAATGGCCTTGTGGAAGCTTTCTGGCATTAAGATCTAGGCTTGGTATAAATTTTATGTTTTAATCATATGGGTGTTAGGCAGGGAGTTAGGAAATAATGTCTTGGAAAACCAATTTGAGAGAGATAGCTCAGTGGTTAAGTGTACCTGCTGCTCTTCAAGAAGACCAAGTTCAGTTCCCAGTACCCATGTGGGGAAGCTCACAACTGCCTGTAACTCTAGCTCCAGGGTTTCTAATGCCCTCTTTTGGCCTCTATGAGCATCCATACACATATTCACATACACACACATAGCTAAAAATAAATCTTAAAATTAAAAACAACAGGGCGGGCGTGGTGGTGCTCAGGAAGCAGAGGCAGGCAGATCTTTGTGCATTCAAGGCCAGCCTGGTCTACAAATGAGTTCCAGAACTGCTGGGGCTACAGGGAGACCCTGTCTCTCAGAAAGACAAAAATAAATAAATCGATCAATCAATCAATCAATCAATCAATAAAATAAAATAAGATAAAAACAACAGCCAGGCATGGTGTGGTGGTTTGGATGAGTGTCCCCCATAGGCTCTAGGTATTCAGACATTTGTCTCCAGTTGGTGGCTCTGTTTTTGGAGGTCTTGGAGGGTGTGGCTGTGCTAGAGGAAGTGCGTTGCTGGAGGCAGGCTTAGTGAGTTTTAACAAGCCTCGTGGCCTACAGTTGCTCTCTCTCTGTTTCCTGTGCTCTTTGCGAGATGTGACCCTCGGCCTGCCACTCCAGCTCCAGCTGCCACGCTTCCCGCCACAATGGACTCTAATTCCCTGGAATCGTCCATCGTAAGCTCAAATAAACTCTTCCTTTTATAAGTTCCTTGGTCATGGTGCTTTATCACAGCAACAGAAAAGTGACTAATACAATATTGGTACCAGAGAGTGGGCTGTTGGCTGTGAAGAACCTGACCATGTGGATGTTTGGAGAAATGTGGAAGACTTTGGAATTTTGGGCTAGAAAGGCTGTTGACTATTGTAAGCAGAGCTTGAGGGGCCATTCTAGTGGAGGCCTGGAAGAAAGCATGGCTGCAAAAGATGTAGTTCCAGAGGAAAATAAAGACTTAGGCAGCAACTGGGATATTTTGATGAAGAGTCTGGCAGCAGTTTGCCCACAGCCCAAATGCTTGCCTGATGCTAAGTTGAAAAGCAATGGACTGATGTCTTTGGTGGAGGATATTTCAAGACAGCCTAATGTAGAAATGGTGGCGTGGCTTTTAATGGTGAATATTGTACAGATCTACAGTGAAGAAGAGCAGATGGGGCAGAAAGAAATGCAGAATGTACAGTTTGAATCTGAAAACTGCACTAGGAAGATTAAAGGTGGGGCCAAGGCATATGAAGGAGAGGCTCCCTTTCATGAGGAGATTAAAGCAATTAAGGAGAGGCCTGGAGATTTACAAGTAAACAAAAGAATCAGTACCTTCAGGGTAAGACCACACCCAGCTAATCCTCCAACAAGTCCAGGGCAGAGAAAAATGGCAAATGTGGTTAAAGTAGGAGAGATTCCATCCCGAACTTGCAGCCAAATTCGGCAATTTCATTCACGTGGTGCTGGCTTTAGAGGCATGAAGTTTGCAAGAGTGAAGAGGTCATCAGTTCTTCTTCCACAGTTTCAGAGAGCTGCCAAGGCCACGCAGAGTGCAGCAGGGGTGTCTCTGCATGAAGTAGGCCCTAACAGGCCATTGCATGAAGCTATGAATGTGAAGCCTGGTTGGCAGCGGAGACCCCAAGAAGACATTCGAGATGCCAGACCTGTGGGATATTTGCCAAGAAGAGCTGCATACAGGGAGTGGTACCGGCCTAAGAAAGAGATGTATGTTGCAAGCAAAGCTGGAAGAGCTGAGCTATCTAAGCCCTTTGGAAGTCAAGTCCCAGAGGTTGCATGTGGAGCTACTGGACTTGGAGTTTGCCCTGCTGGTTTCGGTCTTATTTTGGTCCAATATTTCCTCACTATGCCTCTATTCTTCCCTTTTGGAATGGGAATATGTATTTGGCTCCACTGTATGTTGGGAGTATGTAATTTGCCTTTTGAGTTTACAGGCGCTTACAGTTAAGAGATTGGCCTGAGTCTCAGAAGAGATCTTGGACTATGGACTTTTGAATGGCATTGAAACTGGTAAAGACTATGGGGACTTTTAAGTTTGGACTAAATGCATTTTTGCACTTTATATGGTCAGGAGCCTATGGGGGCCAGGGAGTGGAATTTGGTGGTTTGGATGAGTGTCCCCCATAGGCTCTAGATATTCAGACATTTGTCTCCAGTTGGTGGCGCTGTTTTTGGAGGTCTTGGAGGGTGTGGCCGTGCTAGAGGAAGTGCGTTGCTGGGGGCAGGCTTAGTGAGTTTTAACAAGCCTCGTGGTCTACAGTTGCTCTCTGTTTCCTGTGCTCTTTGCGAGATGTGACCCTCAGCCTGCTGCTCCAGCTCCAACTGCCATGCCTCCCACCACAATGGACTCTTATTCCCTGGAACCGTCCATCGTAAGCTCAAATAAACTCTTCCTTTTATAAGTTCCTTGGTCATGGTGTTTTATCACAGCAACAGAAAAGTGACTAATACACATGGTAGCACACATCTTTAATCCCAGCCCTTGGGAGGCAGAGGCAAGGGGATCTCTGTGAGTACAAACCCAGCCTGGTCTACACAGTGAGTTCCAGGCCAGCTTGGGCTACAGGGAGAACCTGTCTCAAAACAAAATATAAATAATAACAAAATTAAATTAAAATTAAAAAATAAAACAACAAACTAACAACAAAAATAACCTACCAAACAAACTATATCTTGCTCCAGGTAATGTTGGGGCCAGACACCATGATAGTCTTGCCTGTACCATCCAGGGTCAGAAACTCACTCACCCACCCACATATGGGAATGATCTATGGCAGAAGGCAGATTCTAGGAGAATTTCTTCTATTACCTCAAAGAAACCTATTAACCCCTCTACCCCCAATAAAACAACAACCCAATGTGGGAATGAAACTTTGTGTGTGGCTTGAAGCAAGAACTTGTAAGACCTGTCCCGGAAGATCACCTGTTATCTGTTATCTCTGTGGGCATTCAGTTGCGTGTGTGAGTTCTATCTGTAGCAAGAAGGTTCAGGATATTACAATGGTTCTTGCTTCGCACTATCTCTGCAAAGTTCCAGGCCCCTTCCCTTGAGGCACTGAGGAAAATATCACACCTCTAGTTACCTGTTGCATAAACCGGAGTTCTGCAGCCTCCCAATTAGAACCAAGGTGGCTCACCCCTCCCTTCCACCTGCCTCCCCCCCCCACTTCCTTGCCCAGAGGACAGTAGCCTTCAATATATAGACCTCACTGACAGAAAATAAAGGTAGTTCCTATTATCCCCGGCTCTCTGTGTGGGTGAGTCCATTCTTTTCCACGGGTGATCTTCTGGGGTTTTCCCTCCCCCCTTCTTGCAAGAGCAAAGCCTAGAGAGGCCTGCAGGCAGGAGACAAGTCCTGGAGCTGAGCCAAGAAGGGAAGAACAGCATGTGGAATACAGTCACACGTGACTCAAAGAAATTGAACAACAACAACCCAAAACCCTCAAACTTACAAGATCCTCAGAGCAGCTATTCATTTTTTTGAGACATGGTCTCCCTGCAGCTGGCCTAGAACACCCTATGTGGACCAGGCTTGCCTCCATCTGACAGAGATCGGTCTGCCTCTGTCTCCTGAATGCTGGGATTAATATGTTAAAATATGGTTTTTGCCCTAAAATAAAGGATTTTTCCAAGATAGAAATAGGTAACAGCAAAACAAGATTAAAAGTGTGCTGCAGTAGCCAGGCGTGGTGGCGCACGCCTTTAATCCTAGCACTCGGGAGGCAGAGGCAGGCGGATCTTTGTGAGTTCAAGGCCAGCCTGGTCTACAGACTGAGTTCCAGGATAGCTGGGACTACAGGGAGACCCTGTCTTGAAAAGACCAAAAAAAAAAAGAAAGTGCGCTGCATAAAGGTGGAGACAAGATTTAGGCTGTGCTACAAAGATACAGTTGATAGGACAGAAGGGCTGAAGGATCTAGAATGCGAATAACACAGTGCCTCCTACTTGGGCCTCTGCACACAGCACTGCTCTCCTGAGAATGAACACAGGTGGTGCCCCTCGCCTGCTCTTTAGAGTCCTGCTGGTATCGTCTTTGCTGTTGCTTTAGCCCCTGACTCCTAGGCTTCTGCTCTGTCCCATGTCTACTTGGGTCCTTGCACCCCAACCCCTCCCTTCTGCTCTGTCCCATGTCCACTCGGGTCCTAGCACCCCAACCCCTCACTTCTTAGGAAACTCACTTTTGTTTTGTTGCTCTGTTTCCATGTTAGTGGAAAGAGGTTATGGACATATTTTGTTTTTTATTTTTTATTTATTTATTTATTTTTGTGTGTGTGTATGTGTTTGTTTGTTTGTTTGTTTTGAGATAAGGTCTCCCTTTAGTCCCAGCTGGCCTGGTACTCACTCTGTAGACCAGGTTGGCCTTGAACTCCTAGAGATCCGCCTGCCTCTGCCTCCCAAGTGCTGGGATTAAAGGCGTGCGCCACCACGCCCAGCATTTTTTTTTTTGTCTTTTCGAGACAGGGTCTCCCTGTAGCCCTAGCTGTCCTGGAACTCACTCTGTAGACCAGGCTGGCCTTGAACTCACAGAGATCCGCATGCCTCTGCCTCCCAAGTGCTAGGATTAAAGGCGTGCGCCACCACGCCCAGCAGCTTTTGGGTTTTTTAAAATAGTTCTTTTTGCCGGGCGTGGTAGCGCACGCCTTTAATCCTAGCACTTGGGAGGCAGAGGCATGCGGATCTCTGTGAGTTCAAGGCCAGCCTGGTCTACAGAGTGAGTTCCAGGACAGCCAGAGCTACAGGGAGACTCTGTCTCAAAAAGACCAAAAAAAAAAAAAATAATAAAAAAAAAATAAATAAAAAGTTCTTTTTGTAAGGGTTCACATGTACCAATGGCACACTTAATGGGTTTCAGAGGACAGTTACATCCAGCTTTTACATGGATCCCAAAAATGTGAATTCTGGTCATCAGGCCTGAGCTGGCTTCCTGTCCTCTATACACATTTTTGCCAAGTGACATCCAAAGATTTTGTTCCAGGGCACCATCCATTCTGCACCAGCCGTCAAGCTTACTGTACTAATCATTCTGTTCTATGATAAATAATTCAAGGAATAAAGATTTCTTCCTATTTCTTCCAATCGAATTAAATGCCTTAAGTGACATTTAATTCTCTGTTATGACTTAAAGTGTCACTGGGTGGCACATGCCTTTAATCCTAGCACTTGGGAGGCAGAGGCAGGCGGATCTCTGTGAGTTCAAGGCCAGCTTGGTCTACAGAGTGAACTCCAGGTTAGCTGGGACTAAATGGAGACCCTGTCTCAAAAATACTAAAAAAAAAAGTGTCATACAGTTGGGCATGGTGGCACATGCCTTTAATCCCAGCATTCAGGAGGCAGAGGCAGGTAGATCTCTGTGAGTTCAAGGCCAGCCTGGTCTACATAGCAAGTTCCAGGCCAGCTGGGGCTACAGGGAGACCCTATCTCAAAAAGATTTAAAAAAAAGTGTGCTGCAACTATGGCCAGTCTAACTTGTGCTAATTGTAAATTCAGATGTTCAAGATAACTGGGAGACTAAAAGCATATTCTTTCTTTTCCTTCCTTCCTTCCTTCCTTCCTTCCTTCCTTCCTTCCTTCCTTCCTTCCTTCCTTCCTTCCTTCCTTCCTTCCTTCCTTTCTTTTTGATACAGGGCCTTACTATGCAGCTCTAGCTTGTCTGAAATTTGCTATGTAGATCAGGCTGGCTTCATATTCACAAAAATCTGCCTGCCTCTGCCTCCTGAGTGCTAAGACTAAAGGCATGCACCACCACACCCAGCACAGGGCTCGAATTTCAATCCAAGATCACTAACATGTTCACATGTTCTCCTTTGGCAAGAATGAACTTCTTTTTTTTTTTTTTTTTTTTTTTTTAAATTTTATTTATTTTTTATT
>VZQC01004541.1:1498107-1568508 GCA_009823505.1 Rhizomys pruinosus
TCTTTATTTCTTCCCTGACCCATTCATTGTTCAGGATTGGGTTGTTTAGTCTCTATGTGTTCTTGTAGCTAGTTGGACTTATTCTGGGTTTTATATTGAGCTTTATTGCACTGTGGTCTGATAGAATGCATGGAATAATTTCTATCCTTTTGTATTTATTGAGGTTCCTTTTGTGCCCCAGTATGTGGTTGATTTTGGAGAGTGTTTTGTGAGGTCCTGAATAGAAAGTATATTCTCTGGTATTTGGATGGAATACTCTGTTGATGTCTGTGAGGTCCATTTGGTGTATTGTATTGTTCAATTCTGATGTCTCTCTGTTTATTTTTTGTCCTGTTGATCTATCCAAGTGGCTTAGTGGGGTGTTGATGTCTCCCACTATTAGTGTGTTAGGATTGATCTGTGTCTTGAGGTCCTGCAGAGTTGTGTTTACAAAGTTAGGTGCACCAGAGTTTTGTGCATAGATATTTAGGATTGTGAAGTCTTCATGGTTCATTGTTCCTTTGATGTAATGGCCCTCTTTGTCTCTTCTGATTAATTTAACTTTGAGATCTATTTTGTCTGATATTAGAATAGCCACTCCAGCTTGTTTCTTGGTACCATTTGCTTGGAATACTTTTTCCATCCTTTCACTCTAAGGTGGTGTCTGTCCTTGAGGGTGAGATGGGTTTCTTGTAGACAGCATATAGAAGAGTTAACTTTCCTTTTTTTATTTTTTATTTTTATTTATTTATTTATTTATTTATTTATTTATTTATTTGGAAGGGTTCACTTTCCTAATCCATTCTCCCAGTCTATGCCTTTTGACTGGGGAGTTTAGACCATTAGTATTTAAGGTTATTATTGGGAGATGTGTGTTGCTTCTTTTTACCTCATTTTTGGTTTGCATTCTTGGTCTAAGTTTATATTTACTCTGTTATAATTTTGTTGCTTTCTCTCTTTAATTGCTTAGGGGATAGTTGCTTCTTTCCTGTGTTCTTTGGATTGCTTCAAGGATTTTCTAAAGTGTTGGTTTCTTAGATATCTATTCTTTCATTGTTTATGTCGTGAAAGATTATTCTTTCTCCTTCAACTATAACTGACATTTTTGCTGGGTATAGTAGTCTGGGTTGGCATCTAAAGTTGTTTAGTACTGGGAATACTTTGGTCCACATTCTTCTAGCTTTCATAGTTTGCACTGAGAAGTCAGCTGTAATTCTGATGGGCTTCCCCTTATATGTAACTTGTTTTTCTTTTGAGGCTTTCAGTATTTTGTCTTTGTTTTGAGCATCTAGTGTTTTAACAATTATATGGCATGGGGAATTTCTTTTCTGGTCTTGTCTGTTTGGTGTTCTATGTGCTTCTTGTATTTGTATGGGTTTGCCTTTTTCCAGTTTGGGGAAATTTTCTTCTATTATCCTGTTGAAGATCTGGTCAATAGTGTTGTCTTGGGATTCTTCTCCTTCCTCTATCCCTATGATGTGGATGTTTGGCTTTTTCATAGTATCCCACATTTCTTGGTTGTTCCACTCTTGTGTTTAAAAAAATTTTTCATAATCTTTACTTGAGCATTCTAGTAGAACCTATATTCTAACCCTGGGACTGGTTGAAAATCAGTCATAAAGCTTTTATTTTTGTTTTTTAATTTAATTAATTTATTTATTTTTGTCTTTTTGAGATGGGGTTTTCCTTTAGTCCCAGCTGGCCTGGAATGCTCTATGTAGACCAGGCTGGCCTTGAACTCACAGAGGTCTGCCTGGCTCTGCCTCCCAAGTGTTGAGATTAAAGTTGTGTGCCACCACGCCCGGCAAAAAAATTTTTATTTTTAAAATTGTATGTGCATAAGTGTTTTGCCTATAGGTATGTTACGCGCACCTGTGTTATGCCATACCCAAGGAGACCAGAGGAGGGATATCCTGGAACTGGAGTTACAGTAGGTTGTTAGGTATCATGTGGGTGCTGGGAATGGAACCCAAGTCCCCTGGAAAAGCAGCCAATTTTCTTAACCATCTTAACCTTCTTTCCAGCCCCTCAGAGCTATAAAACTTCATCTTAAACAGCCCCTATCTTTACAGAGAGAATATCTGCTTATTTAAATCTTTAGCTTTTGCTTCTGTAAATGTGCTTAACAAAATATTATTTCACCAAACGCCATTGAGTTTGAGAGCAATTAGTTCATTCGGCTTTCTTACCAATTACAGGTGGGGGGTTACTTACAGGATCGTGGGTGATCCCCAAACAGCTACATCATTGCGACAGTGCCACCCCATTGTGGATGGTAACCTCATGGACACTGTATCATGAAGTCCTGCTTTCAATTTACCTTCTATTTTCTATACATCCTTACATTTCCAATGATCACTTGCAACTAGGGGAAAGGACACAGGAACAATAGCTGGAATCTTAGGTGAAGCTATTTGGACCCTGCTTAGCTCCACCTCCTAGCAGACACTCAGAGCTCCATTACCATCATAGATGTGGCTGCCACTATATTGGTCTGCTTAGCTGCCATGGGTGCTGGGGCCAAGTCCAAGTCCCATCTTGTGATGATGACATGTGAGCAGTTAATGAAGCAGCTGCCCCTTGTGTTCTGTAGTTCCCAATTCCTATATATTATCACTCCAATTCTCTTTGACACCAAGTGGTTTGCTGTCTTGAATATAAAAGATGATTATTATTATTATTATGCATTCCACTTAGTCCAAATTTCCAGTATTTGCTTGCTTTTTAATGGATTGATCCCCAAACTGATGTTAGCAACAATATACTTGAAAAGTTCTCCTTCAGGGATTCTGAGACGGCCTTCATGTTTTTGGCAATGTCTCAGCACAGTTCCTAGGGGAGCTGCATCCTAAGGAGGGGGCCCAGGCTTGATGGTGCATGCCTTTAATCCTAGCACTAGGGAGGCAGAGGCAGAGGCAGAGGCAGGCTGATCTTTGTGAGTTCAAGGCCAGCCTGGTCTACAGAGTGAGTTCCAGGACAGCTGGGGCTACAGGGAGACCCTGTCTCTAAAAGACCAAAAAAAAAAAAAAAAAAAAAACGAAGGTTTTATGCTAAGTGGTGATCTCCATTAGGTTTTTCTACAAAAAGTAGGGGGATAAGAATATTACATAGGGGCTGGGCATAGTGGGTATATGCCCTTAATACCAGCACTTAGGATGCAGAGGCAGGCAAGTCTTTGAAAATAAGGCCACTCTGGTCTACACATTGAGTTCCAGACCAGCTGGGGCTACAGGGAGACAGAATCCCAATGACACCACCCCCCAAAAGTGACTTACCTCAATAAGGGAATAGAACATACAAGCACAACCAAAAATTTGATAGTTAACTATATGATCAATCCGGACATAGTAGGGTAAAATTCTGTCGAGGTTTCCCCTTAACCCCCTTAATAATGCAGGCTCCGGAAGATACAGTGTTAAGTGGTAAAACTGATACAAGGGGTTACAGCAACCGAAGACAGCTGTCCTGAAACTTCATGTGACCAGGCTGGCCTTGAACTCACAAAGACCCGCCTGCCCTCTCGCCCAATTAAAAAAAAGCATGTGCCACCATGCCTGGCTACATAAAAACTTTGTGTTAACTTTTCCTAGAGCGACACAAACAAAATCCTATTCACCCTAGATAGGCACCAATGATGGAATTGGTCAGTGTTTTGTCATAGCAATTGAATGCAGACTAGAACAGTCTAATATTTCCTCATTAAACCCCCATTTTTTCCTTTTAGAATAGGAATGCATATTCTATGCCATTTGTTGTTAAAGTTAGTTATATATATGTTTATATAAGCATATTATTTTAAATTTTATTTATTTTTTATGTGTTCTAATGTACTGTCTGCATGTAGGTTTGTGCACCTGTGTGTCATGCAATGCCATGGAGGGTCAGAAGAGGGAAGAGGGGTTGATTCCCCTGGATAATTGGGAGTTAAAGATGGTTTCTCAGCTGCCATGTGGGTGCTGGGGATTGAACCAAGGTCCTCGCAACGTAGTTGGTGCTCTTAACCACTAGGCCATCTCTCCAGCCCCTATATATTATAAAAAAATACTTATTTTTTTTGTCCTTAGGAAACATTTTATTATGTAATTCACATCCTGTGATCTACTGTACAGTACACTTCTCTGGAGCAACCTGCAGATAAAGCCCAAGACAGAACACCTCCAGAGCATGAGTGATGGGGCCATTATCTATGTTACAAAATAGATGAGGACTAATAATGGCATATATACATCTTGTTGTCTGCTTTATACCCTGCTCCAGCCCGTCCCCCATCGCTGCGACAAAACACTCAGAACGACACCAACCCGGGGAGGAAAGGGTACTCACATCTCCTTCACAGTTCATCATCAGGAAGCCAACGCAGGAAATCAGGGCAGGAACATGGAGGCAGGAGGTGAAGCACAGGCCATGGAGGAATGCTGTTCACTGGCTTGTTTCCCTGGCTCATGCCCAGCCTACTTTCTTATACACATACAACAACAACCTGCCCC
The DNA here is from genome assembly GCA_009823505.1 of Rhizomys pruinosus. NCBI lineage: Eukaryota > Metazoa > Chordata > Mammalia > Rodentia > Spalacidae > Rhizomys > Rhizomys pruinosus. Next base: position 1,502,574 of record VZQC01004541.1, read on the forward strand.
AAGGGTGGCACTACTCATTGTGGGCTGGGCCCCTCCACACTGCTCGACCATCATGACAATACTCCACGAGGTGGCCACAGGCCAATCCAATGGAGCAATTCCCCAATTGAGGACCCCTCAACCCAGGTGTGTCAAGTTGACACTAAGCTATCCAGCACATAAACCCATTAGGAATAGGGGTTCAAGGAATGGGGAGGTTTGAGGTTGTTGCACATGCTTGTAATCTGGTGCTTGGGAGTTTGTGGCAGGATTGTGACCCAAAGGCCAGCTTGAGCTCTAGAGGAAAGCTCTGAAAACCCACTTTAATTAGAATCCTTTTTTGCAGCCAGCACACAGACTGAAGAAGACAACAAAAGNTAAATATATTGAATGTCAAATCCGGACATATAGGGTAAAATTCTGTCGAGGTTTCCCCTTAACCCCCTTAATAATTCGACGGCTCCGGAAGATACAAGGGTAAAGTGAGTAAAACTGATACAGGGGTTACAGCAACTGAAGACAGCTGTCCTGAAACTCACTCTGTAGACCAGGCTGGCCTTGAACTCACAAAGATCCGCCTGCCTCTGTCTCCCAAGTGCTAGGATTAAAGGCATGTGCCACCATGCCGGCTTACCAAAAACCTTCTTGTGTTAACTTTTCCTAGAGCGACACAAACAAATACCTATTCACCCTAGATAGGCACCAATGATGGAATGGTCAGTGTTTTGTCATAGCAATTGAATGCAGGACTAGACACAGTCTAAATTTCCATTAAACCCCCATTTTTCTTTTAGATAGGAATGCATATGTCTATGCCCTTTGTGTTAAAGTTATTATATATTATTGTTATAATAAGCATATTATATATTTTAAATTTTATTTATTTTTAGTGTTCTAATGTACTGTCTGCATGTTTAGGTTTGTGCACCTGTGTGTCATGCAATGCCATGGAGGTCAGAAGAGGGGTTGATTCCCCTATAATTCCCATCTGGAACTGGAGTTAAAGATGGTTTCTCAGCTGCCATGTGGGTGCTGGGGATTGAACCAAGGTCCTCTGCAACAGTAGTTGGTGCTCTTAACCACTAGGCCATCTCTCCAGCCCCTATATATTTATAAAAAAATACTTATTTATTTTTTGTCCTTAGGAAACATTTATTATGTAATTCACATCCTGTGATCTACTGTACAGTACACTTCTCTGGAGCAACCTGCAGATAAAGCCCAAGACAGAACACCTCCAGAGCATGAGTGATGGGGCCATTATCTATGTTACAAAATAGATGAGGACTAATAATGGCATATATACATCTTGTTGTCTGCTTTATACCCTGCTCCAGCCCGTCCCCCATCGCTGCGACAAAACACATAGAACGACCAACCCTGGGAGGAAAGGGTTTACTTTCCTTACAGGTTACACCTACAGTGAGGGAAGCCATGCAGGAAATCAGGGCAGGAACATGTGGAGGAGGAGGTGAAGCACAGGCCATGGAGGATATGCTGTTCACTGGCTTGTTTCTCTGGCTCATGCCCAGCCCACCTTCTTATACAGTACACAACAACCTGCCCAGGGTGGCACTACTCATTGTGGGCTGGGCCCTCCCACACTGCTCGACCATCAAGACAATACTCCACAGATGTGGCCACAGGCCAATCCAATGGAGCCAATTCCCCAATTGAGGCTCCCTCAACCCAGGTGTGTCAAGTTGACACTAAGCTATCCAGCACATACCCCATTAGGAATAGGGGTTCAAGGAATGGGGAGGTTTGAGGTTGTTGCACATGCTTGTAATCTGGTGCTTGGGAGTTTGTGGCAGGATTGTGACCCAAAGGCCAGCTTGAGCTCTAGAGGAAAGCTCTGAAAACCCACTTTAATTAGAATCCTTTTTTGCATGCCAGCACCACAGAATGAAGAGAAACAATAAGCTGGGTCTGTACTCGGCCCTGTAGTCCCAGACATGCAATAGCCTGACACTATTAGGATCTAAACTTGAAGCACATCTTGGATAACTTCATGAGAGACTTTCTCAAAATTAAATAGCTCACTAGTAGGACAATTGCCTAATATGTGTGTCCTCAGGACTTCTAAAACTTATACAAGTTCAGCCTCATCATGGCTGCATGACTAGTTTGAGGTCAGCCTGGACTGTATGAAACTGTCAGAAAAAGGAGGGATGTCCGGCTGCAGCAATGGCTCAGTGGGCAAGGCCCATTGGAATCAGTCTGATGACCTGAGTTGGATCATCAGGAACCACATGGTACATGGAAATGAGTGAGGGCTTGATCCATAGCTGTTACACCCCAAATTGTAAATTAATAATCATAAACTGATGGTCAGAGATCATATGCAAAGTGTAATCACAAGGTTAGTAAGCCCTAGGGAAAATCAGTTTAGTAATTTCTAGAGAAACAGAGGTCAGTGGATAGTCCAATTATTTCTGATCCTCCCTTAGAGGATCAGAATGGCAGATGGGCAGAGACAATATTTCTTTTTTTATATTTGTTTATTTTTATAAGGGATTCTACAATATAAGAGCATAGTTGTTTTCAGATCGCATTAACGTTGCTCAGTTTGCCATACAACTAGGTATTCGGTGCTAGCATCCACAGATGAGGGATACCATTCATCGTTTGTTTTTCTGGGACTGTGTTACTTCACTCAGCATGATGTCTTCTAGCTCCAGCCATTTTCCTGCAAAGCTCATGATGTCATCTTTTTTTTTTTTTTTTGTCTTTTCGAGACAGGGTCTCCCTGTAGCCCCAGCTGTCCTGGAACTCACTCTGTAGACCAGGCTGGCCTTGAACTCACAAAGATCCATCTGCCTCTCTGCCTCCCAAGTGCTAATATGCTAGGATTAAAGGGTGCACCCCACCCGGCTTGATGTATCTTTTCTTTACTGCTGCATAGAACTCCATTGTGTAGATGTACCACATTTTCTTATCCACTCATCAAGTTGAGGGGCACTTGGGTTGGCTCCAGATCTTTGTGATGTGAAGAGAGCTGAATAGACATGGCCAAGTGCATGTATCGTGTGGTGGGGTGAGTCTGAGGGTTACATGCCCAGGAGTGGTTGGCTGTGGTTTAACATTAAGTCTTCCAAGGTCTCACACCGTGCCCATAGAGTGGCTGAGGATTACATTCCAACCAGCGTGGATGTGTGTTTCCCCTTTCCCTACAACCTCTCCAGCACTTGGTATCATTTGTTTTCTTGATCCTAGCCAACCATATTGGAGTGAGATGATTATCTTAAAGTGGTTTTAATTGCATTTCCTTAATTCTTAGTAATGTTGAACACTTTTTAAGATGTTTTCTCAGCCAGCTGTAACTCCTCACTTGTGAATTCTCTATTTCAGCTCTGTTTCCATCTTTTGAGTGGGTCATTTGTTTTCTTTCTACTTTGTTTTTTGAGTTGTTTATATTCTGGAAATCAATGCTTGTCAGTGTATCTGCAGTGAAGGTTCCTTCCCACCTCTGTGGGTTTTCTCTTCCTTTATTGTTTCTTTTGATGTACAGAAGCTTTTGAGTTTAGTGAAGTCCACATTTTTCAATTGTTGGCCTTAATTCTTGCACAGTGCTGTCTGATTTAGGAAGTCTTTTCCTACGCCTATGTCTTGTCGTCTGCCAACTTTTTCTTCTATTGCCTTCAGAGTTTGGGTGTTCATGTTGAGTGCTTTGATCTATCTGAGTTGACTTGTACAGGGAAGTAGGTAGGGTTTAAATTTCTTCTTTCTACGAAGTGGTGATCCAGTTTTGCCAACATCACTTGCTGGAAATTGCTGTCTTCCTCCATTGTGTCTTCTGGCCCCTTGTCAAATATGAGTGCTGAAATTGTATGAGCACAAGTTTTGGCTCTTTCAGTTTTTTCGTTTGTTGACAGGTTGTTTTTTTTGCCAGTATCCCTAAGCTGTTTTTATGACTATAGCCCTGTAGCATTATTGTTGAAGGTTCTGGTATAGAGATTCCCCCTCCCTGTATTGCTTGTTCTCACCAGGGTTTTTTGCAAATGAAATTAAGGACTTTTTCCAAGCCTGTAGAAGAAAAAAAAAAACCTTGGGGATTTTTGAATTGGGTTGTAATATTCTGTACAGAGTTTGGGTAGGAATGGACCTTTTATTACTTATATAATTTTCCCAATCCATGAGACAGGCGGTTTTGCCATCTTTGTATTGTTTTCTTCAATTTTCCTTCTTTAGGGGTTCCCCTTTTTTGTACGATCTTTGGTATGTTTGGTTTGGTTTTTTCCTAGGTATTTTCTTGTTTTTGACGCTATTGTGAATGGGANTTTTTTGGGGGGGGGCTTTCGAGACAGAGTCTCCCTGTAGCCCCAGCTGTCCTGGAACTCACTCTGTAGACCAGGCTGGCCTTGAACTCACAAAGATCCACCTGCCTCTGCCTCCCAAGTGCTAGGATTAAAGGCGTGCGCCACCATACCTGGCTTCTTTCTGGTTTTCTAATGTAGGCACCCAGGGCTATAAACTTACCTCTTAGGACTGCTTTTATTTATTTATTTATTTATTTATTTATTTATTTATTTATTTTAAGACTTCTTTTTTTATTTTATTTATTTATTTTCTATATGTATTAACGAACTGTCTGCATGCAGGTCTGTGCACCCATGTCGTGCAATGCCGCGGAGGTCAGAATAGGTTCTTGGATTCCCCTGGAACTGTAGTTCTCCTGGAATTGGAGTTACAGACGGTTCTCAGCTGCCGTGTGGGTGCTGGGGATTGAACCCGGGTCCTCTCCAAGAGCAGTCGGCGCTCTTAACTGCTAGGCTATCTCTTCAGCCCAGGACGGCTTTTAAAGTATCCCATAGGTTTTTTCGTGTTGTATTATCATTTTCATTCAGTTCCAGGAATGCTTTTATTTCTTTCTTTATCTCTTCCTTGACCCATTCATTCAGGAGCATGTTGTTTAGTCTCCATGTGTTCTTGTAGATAGTAGGGCTTATCCTGGTGTTGATAATGAGCTTTATTGTGCTGTGGCTGATAGAATGCATGAAATTATTTCAATTTTTTTTGTATTTGTGGAGTTTTCTCCTGTGTCCCAGTATGTGGTCAATTTTGGAGAATGTTCCATGGGGTGCTGAGTAGAAAGTGTATTCTCTGGTATTAGAGTGGAATATTCGGTAGATGTCTGTGAGGTCTGTTTGATGTATTGTATCATTCAGTTCAGATGTCTCTCTGTTTATTCTTTGTCCTGTTGACTTGTCCAAAGGGCTTAGTGGGGTATTGAAGTCCCCTACCATGAGTGTACTGGGGTTAATCTGTACCTTGAGGTCCTGGAGAATTGTCTTTATAAAGTTTGGTGCACCAGAGTTTGGTGCATATATATTCATGATTGTGAAATCTTCATGGTCAATTGTTCATTTGGTAAAAATGTAATGGCCTTTTTTGTCTCTTCTGATTTCAATTTCTTTTGAAGTCTATTTTGTCTGATATTAAAATAGAAACACCTGCTTTCTTTTTGGTACCATTTGCTTGGAATATTTTTTTCCATCCTTTCACTTTAAGGTGGTGCCTATCCTTGAAGGTAAGATGCATTTCTTTTTTTTTTTTTTATGTGTATGAATGTACTGTCTGCATGTAGGTTTGTGCACCTGTGTTGTGCAATGCCACAGGGGTCAGAAGAGGGTGTTGGATTCCTCTGGAACTGGAGTTAGAGATGGTTCTCAGCTGCCATGTGGGTGCTGGGAATTGAATCTGGGTTCTCTGCAAGAGCAGTTGGTGCTAGGTCATCTCTCCAGCCCCCAAGATGCATTTCTTGTACACAGCATATAGATGAGTTCTGTTTCCTAATCCAATCTCCCAGTCTATGTCTTTTGACTGGGGAGTTTAGTCCATTAATATTTAAGGTTATAACTGAAAGATATGTGTTGCTTCCTTTTCGCCTTATTATCCATTTGCATTTTTGGTCTAGGTTTCTACTTCTGCAATTATGCTTTTATTAATTTCTCTTTCTAGGTGCCTGGGGGTAGTTGCTCCTTTCTTCTGTCCTTTGAATTGCTTCAAGTATTCTCTGAAGGGTTGATTTTCTGGACATGTATTCTTTTTTTTTTTTTTATGTGTATGAATGTACTGTCTGCATGCACGTTTGTGCACCTGTGTGTCGTGCAATGCCTCGAAGGTCAGAAAGAGGGTGTCGGATTTCCCTGGAACTGGAGTTAAAGATGGTTCTCAGTCACCATGTGGGTGCTGGGGATCAAACCCGGGTCCTCTGCAAGAGCAGTCAGCACTCTTAACTGCTAGGCCATCTCTCCAGCTCAAGGGATATGTATTTTTTCATCTCGTTTATGTCATAGATGATTTTTCTCTCTCTTTCAACTATAATCAACATTTTCGCTGGGTATAGTAACCTGGGTTTGCATCTGTAGTCCTTTAACACTGGGAATGCTTTGGTCCACATTCTTCTTGCTTTCATAATTTGCATTGAGAAGTCAGTTGTAATTCTGATGGGTTTCCTCTTATATGTAATTTGTTTTTCTCTTGTGGCTTTCAGAATTTTGTCTTTGTTTTGGGTGTCTAGCATTTTAACTATGATATGGTATGGAGATTTTCTTTTCTGATCTTGTCTGTTTGGAGTTCTATGTGCTTCTTGTATTTGTATTGGTTTGTCTTTTTTTAGTTTGGGGAAATTTTCATCTATTATTCTGTTGAAGATCTGATCAATACCATTCTCTTGGGATTCTTCTCCTTCCTCTATTCCTGTGATGTGGAGGTTTGACCTTTTCATAGAGTCCCACAATTCCTAGTTGTTCCATTTTTGTGTATTTTTAAATTTTTCGTTATCTTTACTTGAGGTTTTTAGTCGTTCTGTGTTATCCTCCAGGTCTGATATTCTTTGTTCTGCTCCCTCCATTCTACTTCTGAGGCTTTTTCAGTTCCTTTCCTCTTGATTGAATGAGTGTTTGATTTCTTTTTCATTTCATCTTGTGATTTCTTTTTACAAGTTTTCTTTTTTTTTAATTTTTATTTATTTCTGTATGTATATGAATGTACTGTCTGCATGCAGGTTTGTGCACCCGTGTCGTGCAATGCCACGGAGGTCAGAAGAGGGTGTCAGATTCCCCTGGAACTGGAGTTCTCCTGGAATTGGAGTTTCAGATGGTTTTCGGCCGCCATGTGGGTGCTGGGGATCGAACCCGGGTCCTCTGTAAGAGCGGTCAGCGCTCTTAACCGCTAGGCCATCTCTCCAGCCCCGTCATCTTGTGATTTCTTTAGTATTTCCACTTCCTTTTGGAGCTTCTCAATCTCTTCCTATAGCTCTATGCTTTGCTGGTTGGTTTTCTTTTCTTTTTCAACGTGGGGTCTTTTCAGTGTTTCCACTTCCTTCCAGGGTTTGTCATTCTCTCTCTCTATGTCCTTCTTGAGTTTTTCATTCTCTCTCCTTAGTTCTCTGACTTGTTCTTTATATTCTTTTATTTCTTTGAACATGTTCACAATTGTTCCTCTAATATCTGTGTCCTGGGCCATCCCTAGGGAGATCCCAGTGTAGGAATCTCCCACAGGGTTTGTAGAGCTTGCTGTGGAATTATCCTTCACCTTTTCCATGTTGTCCCTTCTTCGTGTCCCTGGCATGTGGGTCCCTTCTTCGTGTCCCTGGCATGTGGGTTTCTCTTTGCCTGTTCCAATGCGAATCCCAAATGCCTCTTCACTGTGTTGAAGGCTTGCTTTGCTTGCCTCCTTCAGATGCCTTTGTTGTTTGTTTGATTGGTTTTTCTCCTTGCTTATGGAGTGTGTAGGTTTTAGGCTTTTTATTGAAAGTCTAACTCACACTTCCCTTTCTGTTCTGAAGGTTCTTCAAAGAATCCACTTGGACACTCCCTCAGCAATTCCAGTTGGTGTGGGGGAGGGGGGATAAGGGGGAGGAAGGAGGGGGGGGATAAGGGGGAGTAAGGAGGGGTGGGGGTGGGAGGGGGGAGGGGGGTAGGAAGGTGAGGGGCTGGGGGGTATGCCTACTCTGTGCTTCAGGTGGTCCTAGGAAATCCCCGATCTAAGCTCTGTGCACTCAAGTCTCAGTGTCAACAGGCCCACCTTTTATACCAGCTAGCATGACAACTACACCCCCACAGCCACACAAGAGGATTAAATCAAACCAGTTATCCAATGGACCAGATAGGAATATCAAACAAGGGGCTGGAGCGATGGCCTAGCGGTTAAGAGCGCCGACCGCTCTTGCAGAGGACCCGGGTTCGATCCCCAGCACCCACATGGCGGCCGAGAGCCGTCTGAAACTCCAATTCCAGGAGAACTCCAGTTCCAGGGGAGTCTGACGCCCTCTTCTGACCTCCGCGGCATTGCACATCATGGGTGCACAGACTTGCATGCAGACAATACATTCATACACATATGGAAATAAATTAAATTAAAAAAAAAAAGGAATATCAAACAATCTGCCTGGCTGAAGCGCCCGGCTCCTACCTGTGTTTCAGGTGGTCAGGAGAAATCCCCGATCTAAGCTCTGTGCACTGGACAATATTTCTTTAAATAAACTGTCAACTGGTCTTGAATTTCACCCTTTTCTTTCTAATCAGAAAGCACATAAGGCAAGGATCCCAAGGGACTCCTAAGTAATAAAAAACCCCCACCAAACTCATATATTAGTTCCCAGTGTCCAGCCCATTCCAGAATAAAGTATGGCAAGTAAAAGGCTATCCCGAACTTGGGAGAGAGCCGGGCCTTATGTTTTAGCCTTAGGTCCATCGCCACCTGCCTGAAGCTGGAAGAGACATCACGATACATTTCTTCATCAAACACAGGCCAGTGTGCTTCCTCAAAACCCAAAGCCACAGGATACAACACTTGGTGTAAGTGGCTCAGCCTGACAGTGTGGGACATCAGGTTTTCCAGAACAGACATGGACATGTGGTTCCGATAGCAACTGAGTGTGGTGAGATGGGAGCAGCCGTCCAGGGTAAGTAGGGTGTAAACAATATGGGAATCATTTATCCTGCAAAGTTCTAATTCCAAGGTCTCCAGAGCACCTGCCACCTTCTCTAGGAGAGCTTGGAGGGGCTGAGGACTGAAGTCTGTCATGTCGATGTTGGTCAGAGTCGGGTGCTTCAGCTGACCTGTGCTTGGACACTCAGAAAGATGCTTCAAGTCTGATTCTGTAAGTGGGCTGGACTTCAAGGAGAGGGTCATCAAGGGGGTGTGACTCCTGAGGATGTAGTTGTCCTTTAAGGAAGAAGAGGTCTTCTACATAAATCTCCCACAGATTGTCCGGCTTCTGTAAACAAGCAGCATACACACGGGAATACCACTGATTTTTCCTTCTAGAAATGTGTGTTGCCACACATTTGAAAGGAAAGGAAAATATCTGAAGTTTGTTTATCCTGCCCAGGTAAGGAACAAATATTTTCATGGTGTCTCAATAAAAAAAAAAAACTACCCATGACCAGCTCCTCGATGCTGTCCAGGTACACGACACACAGAAACTTCTGTATTTTGTACATGGAATTCAACAAAATCTTCAGTTTCTTTGCTTCCTCATTTTCACCCAGTACAAGAGGTAGGCTTGGAAGTCAAGAAGTGTTCCATGTTCAGACATGATGAAAGATCTGCAAATTTCCTCAGTTTCCTTGTTCCCATCTGAGAACCAGAGCTGCCTGTCAGAAACTCCTGAGAGAGTTCTGAAAAGACCCGGGCTATCCATCCACATCCCATTTTTCCAGAGGTTCTCAGCCCCAGTCTGCAAGCTGAGCACTTGCAGTTTCTACTCTCAGATCCAGATGAGTCAAGCAGGGCTGGCTGACTCTCAAGAGATCCAGGCAGTGACTGCAGGCTCAGGGCTGCACCTCTCCTTTCTAAGCTTATATTCAAAATACAAAATTGTTTTACAGGGGATCATAGTTAAGAAATTGCTTTGAGGGGCTGGAGAGATGGCCTAGTGGTTAAGAACACCGACTGCTCTTGCAGAGGACCCGGGTTTGATCCCTAGCACCCACATGGCGGCTGAAAACCATCTTTAACTCCAGTTCCAGGGGAATCCAACACCCTCTTCTGACCTCTGCGGCATTGCACAACATGGGTGCACAAACCTAGATGCAGACAGTACACTCATACACATACGAAACAAATAAAATTTAAAAGAAATTTTTTAAAAAAAAGAAATTGCTTTGAACTGGGCATAGTGGTACATGTTTTTAATCCCAGCACTTGGGAGGCAGAGGCAGGTGGATCTCTGTGAGTTCAAGGCCACCATGGTCTACAGAGTGAGTTCCAGGACAGCTGGGACTAAAAATACCAAAAAAAAAAAAGTTGCTTTGAGAATGACTCAGCAGAGACTTGGATCTTTGAACCATGTTGAGACTGTTAAAGCATGTAGGGACCTTTGAACTTAGTGCATTTTGCATCAGGAGATGGTCATGAGCCTGTGGAGGCCGGGGCAGAATGTCTACCACAGACTCATGTATTCGAACACTTGTCCCAAGTTGGTGGCGCTGTCTGAGGAGGTTATGGAACCTTAGAGAAGCGGAGTCTTGATGGAGGAAGCACATCACTGGGGTGAGCTTTGAGGGTTTATACCCTTGTCCCACTTCTTGTTTTTTCTCTCTCTGCTTCATGTGTGTGTATGAAGTGTGAGGGGCCAGTTTCCTGCTCTGGCAACTGTGCTTTCCCTGTCTATCCTTGTGTTTTTCCCACCCCAATGAACCCTGGCCCTCTGGAACTGGAAACCAAAGTAAGCCCTTTCTTCCCTTAAAATAAATAAACAAGGGGGCTGGAGAGATGGCACAGCGGTTAAGAGCACAGACTGCTCTTACAGAGGACCAGGGTTTGATTCCCAGCACCCACATAGAGGCTAAGAACCACCTTTAACTCCAGTTCCAGGGGAATTCGACGCCCTCTTCTGACCTCCGCAGCATTGCAGGACAGAGGTGCACCAACCTACATGCAGACACTACACTCATACACATAAAAATAATAAAATAATGCCAGGCGTGGTGGCACATGCCTTTAATCCTAGCACTTGGGAGGCAGAGGCAGGCAGATCCTTATGAGTTCAAGGCCAGCCTGGTCTACAGAGCAAGTTACAGGCCAGCTGGGGCTATGGAGAGACCCTGTCTAAAAAAGATCAAAATAATAATAATAATAATAATAATAATAAATGGCAAGGTGCAGTGGCTTTGATGGTAGCCATTTGCCAGGTAGTCCCACCTGCCTTGGTGATCTGGCTAAATCGAATGTGGGTCTTTCTTTCTACATATGTATGTATATATGTATGTATGTATTTTTTAATGTAAATATTATTTTTTATGAGTATCTTGCTTGCTTGTGAGTGCATCTATGTGTACAGTGCCCATGGAGGCTGGAAGAGGGTGTAGGATTCTTACCCCCTCTATCCAAGCTGTGCTAGACACCATGATAGCAGTCTTATAATTTTAACTTCTGTGTAACTTCTAGATGAAGCCTACTCAAAGTAATCCAAACAATGTTAAATGAACCTTTGTTTTGTTACAACTCAATTTTCCCAAGTGGTTAAAGTCTAATAAAGTCAGCTAAAAGACAAGTAATTATCTTAATTAAATAAGCATTCTTTGTTCTTGCAATTGTCACTACCAGCACATCAAGTATACATCATCTGAGCCACTGCCAGCATTCAGGAGAGACAAACAGGTACCGGTTTATTTCCTCCTCTGCATGCTGTGCCTGAGCAGCGACTCCTTGCTGCCTTCACCGGGTAGTGGTGCGTGCATCTCAGAGTCTGAGTTGTAGGAGTTTAGTTTCCTAGAGCATCACTTGGAGGTGTGGAGCAGGATGCCATTAGTGTCAAAGCCCTTTGCCCGTGGTGCACGTGAATGGGCTTCAGGGTTGGGCTGCTTGCTGCAGTCCTGCTTTTAGTACTGGGCTGCGGGAACGGTCCTGTGGCTTTGAAACACATGTTGAATTTCAATGTGCCTCATGTTAAAAGCAGCACTGGAGAACCAGTATGGAAGGAACTCATTTATGACAGATTCCACCAAGATATAATCTCTCCCCTACTATCTGTAAAGGAGCTGAGAGACATGGGAATCACTCTGCATCTGCTTTTTTTAAATTTTATTTATTTTTGTATGTGTATGAATGTACTGTCTGCATGTAGGTCTGTGCACCCGTGTCGTGCAATGCCACGGAGGTCAGAAGAGGGTCTCGGATTCCCCTGGAACTGGAGTTTTCCTGGAATTGGAGTTACAGATGGTTCTTAGCCACCATGTGGGTGCTGGGGATTGAACCTGGGCCCTCTGCAAGAACAGTCAGTGCTCTTAACCGCTAGGTCATCTCTCAGGCCCTCTGCATCTTCTTTTACACTCTGACCAAGACCCTATTCCAGATGTGACCCATCCCACGGGTCTATCAACAGGGTCCTAGAGGAGAAGGAGAGAGGGGGAAGGGGCAAGGGTCGCGAGAAATGAAGACAAGACAGGATTCTGGTCAAGTCTTGTTTATTGTATAGAACACAAGTAGAATATAAAGGTTAGGGAACGTGGAAGCATTGCTAAAACACAGGGCACCTCAGTGCTTACATATGGAAAGAATGTGCAGATACAGATCTTTACTTAAGGTGAACATTTGCAACATCTCCTGTGAAGTTACACAATGGATGGCAACCTCCTCGTGATAATTTCAGTGCTGGGAATCTGCTAGTAGAAAATTACTAGATGGCTAAACTCATCTGAGAGCCCCACAGGTCCCCCTTTTATTTTATATTAGAAGGCAAGGGCAAGAAGCTGTGTCTGTCTTAGGTTTGGATCTGCTCAGGTGCCCTCCTTAGCCGTCATTGGGTGGGCGACCTCTCAGCATCACCTCCCTGTCTTAGCTTGGTAGGGCCGGCTAGCCTGAGGCTATGATCCCGTTACCCATCACTGACTATCCAGCTTAGCAAGCCGTATTGTAGTATAGACGTGCTTCAGAGTAATGAGGGGAGTCCTGCATAGCCAACTGTTGGCAGTGTACTTGTAAGGCTTATGCCTGAATGGCTTCAATTTGGGCTCGGAGAAATGCCATCAACTTATAACTGGACCCAGAGATATCACAAGAAGAAGCCCAAGCAAAGGGCCTAGGATGGTAGGCAGGAGTGTGGCTAGCCAAGGGGAGGTATTAAACCAATTGCTAAACCAACCTTGTTCTCATTCCCGTTGTTGTTTTTGTTGTTGTAGTCCTTCCCTAACTTTTTGTAGGGAATCTTTAACCACACCAGAACGATCAGCATAGAAACAACATTCTTCTTTTAGCGTGGCACACAAACCTCCCTGTTGTAATAGTAACAAATCTAGGCCTCGACGATTTTGCAATACCATTTCTGCTAGGGATGACAAAGATTCTTGCAAATGGCTTATAGCTTTTTCTAATTTTTCTATGTCCTCATCTATGGATGCTCTGAGTGCATTACACCCCTTCTCTTGTAAAAGCAGAGATGATATACCTGTGCCAGTACCCTCCAGTCCTAATCCCAGCAATACTGCAACAGTGACGGCAGTCACTGGTTCTCTTCTATCTCTGCTGAAGGTGGGGGGCTCCCAATACTGGTGGAGCTNGAGAGAGAGAGACCTCTGTAGAAAAGGGAGAGAGAGAGACCTCTGTAGAAAAGGGAGAGAGAGAGACCTCTGTAGAAAAGGGAGAGAGAGAGACCTCTGTAGAAAAGGGAGAGAGAGACCTCTGTAGAAAAGGGAGAGAGACCTCTGTAGAAAAGGGAGAGAGAGACCTCTGTAGAAAAGAGAGAGAGACCTCTGTAGAATAGGGAGAGAGAGAGACCTCTGTAGAAAAGGGAGAGAGTGAGACCTCTAGAAAAGGGAGAGAGAGAGAGAGCTCTGTAGAAAAGGGAGAGAGACCTCTAGAAAAGAGAGAGACCTCTGTAGAAAAGGGAGACAGATCTCTGTAGAAAAGGGAGAGAGAGAGATCTCTGTAGAAAGGGGCAGTTGAGAGGGAAGGGTGCCAGGCAGGCTTTTGTCTTGTGAATCTTGCGTTAATGGGGCGGTGTCCACTCTCTAACAGGCAACTGGGCCTTGGGAGCTGTGCAGGCATGGTTTTGAAAGTTCAGGGAGAGGGCATCCCTGCACAAGGGAGGGATGGAAGAGGTCAGGTGCTGAATCTTGTTCTCACTGGGCAGACTGAGATGGGCAGTGGAGGCTGGAGCAGGCAGGGGTGGCCATTCTGATGACCGTGAGGCCCCCAGGCCTGCGTGTTAGCCCCAACAATGGGTAGGAGAGAACAGGCAGGGGAGGGGCTGTAGAGCAAGGTGAGGAGCCGAGCAGGTTTGGGGGAGGAAGGGAGCAGGGGTGGCTGCCCCTGGCAAGCAGCTCCTCATGGAAGTCTTTGGGTTCTTGTTTGCTGGTTTGTTTGTTTTGTGTTTCTCTTTTAGCCCCATCTGGCCTGGCTTTGCTATGTAGATGAGGCTCCATGGATCTACAGAGATCCATGTGCTAGGATTAAAGGTGAGTTACACCACAGGCAGCTTCGTCTGACTCTGCACACTCTCTTGTCTTGGTCCAGATTGAACTGCCCAAAATTGGGTCCACCCCACCGCCGATTTTCCTGCCCACGGATCCCCCGATGGCTTGGCTCCTGGCCAAATGCTGGGTCCGTAGCTCCAACTTCCAGCTTCACGAGCTGCAGTCTCATCTTCTGAGGGGACATTTGATGGCCGAGGTCATTGCTGTGGCCATCATGAGGGCCCTTCCATCAGTACACCCTGCTTTCAAGGTAACACCCTGTGCATTTTTGTTCTACCTGCTTCTCTCTGCCAGACACACTCCTGCCTCTGCCCACCCTCTGTGGGATCCCAGGGGTTAGGAAGAACCCATCAGTGAAGGCAAGGGCACAAGGGACTGTGAGGTGGTCTCCTCTACCTTTTCTCATATCTCTTCCTTGAGGGTAATTATTCCTGGGAAAGGAAGGAAAGAGTTTATTCTTTTATTCTTTAAAGCACAGATATTCATATGTATAATTAATGCAAATGATTAAAGATTCTATCCAATCAAGGAGAACCATACAAACAACATGAGACTCTTTACAATAAGAGTGGGAAGTGTTCAAACATAGTAACCTAGATCAATGAAGTATCCTGTTCGCTACAGTCATTATTGTAAAGGCATCATCTAGCAAAAACGGGTAACAGGGCAGATCTCTGTGAGACCGAGGGCAGCCTGGTCTACATAGTGACTTCTAGGCTAGCTTGTGCTACAGGGAAACACTGTCTCAACAGACAAGCAAGCAAACAAAAGAAACAGTGGTACCTGGTACTGTCACACAGAACCACATCAGTGCCTGCAGTGGCATCTGATCTCTTGGGAGTTCACCTCCAGTAAGAGATAAAAAGTCAATACGGATTGTACTGCAGCACACTGGCTGTGAGCAGAGCGATGTGAGGCCAGGTTTAGTGTGGGTGACTATGGAATACCTCTTTGGGGGCTGGAGAGATGGCTCAGAGCATAAGAGCATTGGCTGCTCTTGCTGGGGACCTGGGTTTGGTTCTCCTCCCTCGAAGGCCTGCTAAGAACCTGCTGTAACTCCAGTTCTTCAGGCCTTGAGGACATTGCATGCACACGGTGCACTTGCATCAGGCAAGACACCCATGCCTACAAGATAAATTTTTTAAAAAAATTAAAAAAGGAGACTCCTTTTTTAAGGGAGGGAATCCAGAGAATGAAAGCAATTATCATAAACAAAAAATGCACGGTGTGTGGAATCTGAGGCAGCTCTAATCAGCAGCAGACTCTGGAGAATGAGGCCGCCGGACCGCACCCCATGCTTTCCTGGAGCATCAGTGCTTCTCCTCCCGTCGATCCAGCACGGATCCCTTCTGACTCACCTGCCCCTGTTTTCTCCCTTCAGCTTTTAATTCCTCACCTGCTCTACACCATGGAAATCAATGTCCGGGCTAGGAATGGACTGGTCTCCAAGAATGGATTTTTCGACAATGTACGTGGGCAGAGGGGTTCTGGGTTCACCCTGGCCTCTGGCTCCAGTTTGATTGGCCTGAATCTGCCTGTTCTTGTTCCTCAGGTGATGAGCTCGGGTGGAGGGGGCCACGTGGCGCTGCTCAAACAAGCTTCAGCCTTTCTGACCTACAGCTCACTCTGTCCCCCTGAAGACTTGGCAGAGCGGGGGCTCCTGGGTGTGGAGTCTTCCTTCTATGCCCAAGATGCACTGCGGCTCTGGGAAATCATCAGTCGGTGAGGCAGGCAGGAGTGCAGGGCAGTGTGTGTCCGTGTGGGTGGAGAAGCCAGGAGAGCAGGCGGCCTGCGCTTTGGTTAGGGGTGGACATGGTGACCTGGCCATGTGGCCAAGCAGCAGAGGACTTCAGCTTTCTTGGCCCGACCTTTGCCTGGCAGGTATGTGGCAGAAATACTGGGTCTCTACTACAAGACAGACGAGGCTGTGAGAGATGACCACGAGCTGCAGAGCTGGTGTCGAGAGATCACTGAAGTTGGGCTGAGAGGCGCCCAGGACCGAGGTAGTAGGAGTCCCTGGTGTGCGAACTAAGACACATGTCATTAGGTCTCCCCAGAATCCTCATTACTTCTATGGACTCTTCCAGAAGCATTTTGAGTCCCTGGAAACTAACCCCAAAGGCTCTCCTAGGTGTAGTGGGAGCAGGGCTCATGAATGCTCAGTTCCAGGCTCTCTAGAACAAAACCTCGAGGGGCCTGGGGGATGGCTGTTTGTCAAGGGCTTTCTGCTTTAGTGTGAAGACCTGAGTTTCCATGCTCACAGTCCAAGAACAACGGGAACAACAGCCATGTGATGTGTCTGTGAGGGAGACAGGCACATCTTACTAAGACAGGCATATCTTACTAAGATGGGAAATGACCCCTACTGCTACTGGCCAGCCCATCCGGGCTATTTGATAAGCTCCAGTTTTGGAGTGAGACCCTGCCTCAAAAAATTAGGTGGCCAGGCATGGTGGTACATCCTTTAGTCCCAGAACTCAGGAGGAAGAGGCATCAGATCTCTGAGAGACTGAGGGCAGCCTGGTGTCAGTGAGTTCCAGGCCAGCTGTGGGGCGTGACAGGGAGAACCTTTCAAAAAAAGCCAGAAAAAGAAAAGAAAAATCGGGTGAGGGGCAGTGGAGGGAGACAGCTAATACCACCCTCCTGCCTGCACACGTGTGATATGCATGGGTGTGTACATGGGTCCATGTACCACATGGACCACAGACACACACACACACACACACACACACGTGCACGCACACACATACACAGACACACACACATACACGCGCGCGCGCACACACAAGCACACACACAGNCACACACACACACACACACACACACACATGCGCGCGTGCGCACACACAGACAAGCACATATACAGAGCAGCCCTCACTTATAACATCTCGCCATTTCTGTGGTAAATGTCCCCATTGCAGCTACCCTGTGATGCCCACCAGTTTGGCGCACTCCTGAGACATGTTCTGTGAGCAGGCATCAGCACCTCTAACTGGGACCTTCCCAGTAGGACTCCCCTTCCCCTCCCCCACCCACTGTCAGGCAACTTCCACAAGTTCCTGAGAGTCCCTGCCATCCCTGTCACCTGTCTTCTTCTCCTCTGTTGACCTCAGCTCTTGGGCTGTGCTCCCTGTCCCTGTCAAGGCTGACTGTCCCTCTCCTGCAGGGTTTCCCAGCTCTCTGCAGTCTCAGGCGCAGGCTTGCCACTTCCTCACCATGTGCATCTTCACCTGCACTGCTCAGCATGCCTCCATCCACCTGGGCCAGGTACTTCCCAGAGGAGGAGCTGGGAACTTGGGAGCAGGGGGGATGTGAGCACATGGACCTGCTGCCTTTCTGCTTGGCCACCCTTGACCAGATCCCTGTCTCTCCAGTTGGATTGGTTCTTTTGGGTCCCTAATGCCCCCTGTACCATGAGGCTGCCACCGCCTACCACCAAGGATGCAACCATGGAGACACTGATGGCTGCATTGCCCAACACTAATCTGGCGAATCTCCAGATAAACATCATTTGGCACCTGGGCAGGAGTACCTGCGGCCCAGCCTGGTGGAGAACAGTGTGGCCATATGAATATCCCCAGCTTTTGGATTTTTAGTTCCTCTACCCCAAGCCCAGTCCCACCCTTGAGTGTCTGGAGTCCTGCCCTGTTGTCAAGACATGTCCTCCTATCAAGTCCTACCTCTTCCCAAACCCTGCCCAGCCAAGCAAGTGGCACTCATTTCTCAAGTCCCCCCCTTCACCAGCCCCCCCCCCAATCCCAGGTTCCATCTTCTGAGAATTAGCTTTCCATTGTCTGCTGTAGGGAAGACATTTTACCTCAGATGCATTACCTGGGTGTGGTGCCTCTTCCTCTGTCCTTTTCCTTCCTCTCTTTTCCTCCCATCGTTCACCTCCCCTATCTGGCAACTAATAGCTCTCTTTAGGAAGTCTTTGAAGACTACAGTAAAGTCATGATATATATTGAAACTTAATTGACAGCAAAAAGGATATTTTGGATTATTGGTAGAAAAGAACATGGATAAAATTATTTTAAATAAAATGTTAAAGATTCTAGTGCATCCTGATGATGGATACTGCCTCTTTCTAACTGGATAGGACTTAGCTTTTTTCCTGTAGCCAGACACACCGTAAAGCAAAGCAGTATCACAGCCATTGCCCAGATTTGGGGCCCTGAAGATTTTAATTTCATGAATCACTTAGAAATGATAAAGTGGAAGGAATAAAAAAATACCCCTCCAACCAGGCGTGGTAGTGCATGCCTTTAATCCCAGCACTTGGGAGGCAGAGGGAGGTAGATCTTTGTGAGTTCAAGGCCAGCCTGGTCTACATAGTGAGTTCCAGGACAGCTGGGGCTACAGGGAGACCCTGTCTCAAAAAGACAAAGAAAATACCCCTCTGTATTAGTCACTTTTCTGTTGCTGTGATAAAACACCATGACCAAGGAACTTATAAAGGGAAGAGTTTATTTGAGCTTATGATTGACGGTTCCAGGGAATTAGAGTCCATTGTGGTGGGAGGTATGGCAGCTGGATCTGGAGCAGCATGCCGAGGGTCACATCTCACAAAGAGCACAGGAAGCAGAGAGAGCAACTGTAGACCACGATGCTTGTTAAAACTCACTAAGCCTGCCCCCAACAACACACTTCCTCCAGCACGGCCACACTTTCTAAGACCTCCAAAAACAGTGCCACCAACTGGAGACAAATGTCTGAATACTTAAAGCCTGTGGGGGACACTCATTCAAACCACCACACCCTCCAAATTAGTATAATTAATGGAACAATTCTAAAAGACCATCTGATTCTCTTAGTACAAGATGGAGTAAATACAATTTAGCTTTTGCATCATGCTAACATGTTTGGAAGAACAAACTTGGGAGTGTCCTTTCTTTATATGATAATCTATAGGTACTTAAAAACCAAAGTACCAGTGTACCTAAGCTAAACGTGTGTCACATCATAAAAGCAAAGGTCTTATTGCCCCTGATCTTAGTTCCTTAAAAGACATATGGGTGATACTTGGTCTGGCATTTGTGTGTGTGCGTGTGTGTGTGTGTGTGTGTGTGTGTGTGTGTGTGTGTGTGTGTTGCTAGGCATGGAACCTAGACTCCAGCATACCAGGCAGAGCCTCTAACACTGAGCTCCATGTTCAGCCCTTGGTTCCATTCTTGAAGGAAGCATAGGGAAGAGCTGAGCAGGTGGACAGAGAGTGATGTTGGCATCAAGGAAGAGGTGTGGAGCTGGGAGAGCATGCTACAGTTTTCATAGCCCAGCTGAAGTGGCAACTGTGGTGAGTGGTGCAGTGGGGTGGGGGCTGGGCCTAGGAAAGAAGCCCTGGGAAGGGCTGTGGGGATCAGAGTGCCAGGAAAGTAGGTGGTCTTTGATTCATTGTTAATAACAAGTGAGTAAAAATATCTTATATCTTACTAAGATGGGAAATGAATCAACATAACAGGCATAAATAAAACTTAGGTTTTATTTCACTTAGGTGAATCAACATCATCAAAGTTGAGCCATTGTGTTTGCTTTACTTAACAGTTGTCTTTAAAGTGATAAATTCATGAGGAGATGGTGGGCTTCATGTCTGCCCCAGGGTATCAGTCCAACGTGGACTTTTCAGGGGATAGGTAGGTTGGGTGGAGCCTCCTGTGCTTTTGCTAAGGACCATCTACTCCTTATAGCCTGCATTGCTTCAAGACTGGGCAAGTGTGGTAGAACAGATGGCTACATGCTAGAGAGCAAGAGCTGCAGTTCCACCTGAGGAAGATCAGAGCCACGACAGGCAATGAGGCACCTTAGCTCCTGTAATAAAGGGGTTTATTCTGTCCAAAAAAATGATAACTTCAGAAAACTTAAGCAATTTCACATGTGGTAGATAAGGGTGGGGTTTTTATCAATCAGGATTATTTATTAAATAGTTAATTCAATAATGGTGTGTGTGTGTCAGAGTACATTAAGTTTTTAAAAATTATATAAAATGTAAGGCCATGGATTGTGAGTTATATTACTTTTTTTGAGACAGGGCAAAACACTCATACACATAAAATAAAAATAAATAAATAAATTTAAAGATAGATTAAGGGAATTTTTTAAAATGTTTTATTGATTATTTGCCCGTGGAGGTCAGAAGACGGTGTCAGATCCCCTGGAACTGGAGTTAAGGAGTGTTGTTAGCTACCATATGCTTGCTGAGAACTGAACCTGGGTCCTCTGCAAGAGCAGCCAGTGTTCTGAGCCATCTCTCCATCTCTCCTGCCCCTTAAGATTTCATTAAAATTTTTTTGACATTTTTTTTCCTTTTTTTCCCACTTATTTCAAAGGGAAGAATCAGGCACACTCAAACAAAACCTAAGTCCAGCAAAGTAGCTCAAGGCTGGACACCTGGAATTCACTCATGATCTTCTGGGCTCCAAAGGGTTTCAGCAGCTCCCTATCTCTGACTCTGCTGTCCACAGCACACACAGCTCATCTCACAGGCCCAGGCCGACTCCATTCCACACCTGCCACTGCTCTTGGTGGTTGTCCCACGGTCCCGGCATCTCCAAAACGCTGGGGTCGCCACTGAAACTGAGGTTGCACCTTCATTGGTCTCTTCTGACCTCTCCTGGTGCAAAGCCTCAACTTCTCTCCATGACCCCTGCAATCCTGGGGTCTTCACAGCAACCGAGGTGCACTTCCACCAATGGTCTTTCCTGACCTCTCACAGTGCCAAGCCTCGGCTGCTCTCTGTGATCCCCCTCAAATTTCAACACTGAACCATATAGGAGACTCTTACACGTTACCAAGTCCTGCTTCTGGCTCGAGATGGAGGCTCAGGCCCCTCCTGGATCACAGCTTCTGTCTGCTGACCCTGAAGAAATTCTTCCCAGAAGATTTCACCACAGCGATGCTGGTCTCTTGTTACTTACATCTGATTATTCAGCCCCAGCTGACCAGAACCCACAGATTACAGTCCTGATGATCTCTGTTCCCCTTTGAAACTAGAAACTTCACAAGCCAGGCCTCCATCTTTTACAAATCATTCAGCAAAACTGCTCCAAACTCCACAGCAACAATCTTTAGGCATTCAATGATCTTCCCAGCCCAAAGTTCCAAATGCCTCCACAATCCTTCCTCAAAACACCAAGGTCAGGTCTGTCACAGCAATACCCCACTCTTCTGGTACCAATTTCTGTTCTACTTTGTCTTCCATTGCTGTGACAAAACACTCTGACCGACACCAACTTGGGGAGGAAAGGGTTTATTCAGCTTACATCTCCTGGGTCACAGTTCATCACTTAGGAAGCCCAAGGCAGGAACTCAGGGCAGGAACCTGGAGGCAGGAGCTGAAGCACAGGCCATGGAGGAATGCTGTTCACTGGCTTGCTCCCCCTTTTTAACATTTTAAAAATTTTATTTATTATTTGTTATGTGTATGAATGTACTGTTTGCATGTAGGTTGGTGCATCAGTGTCATGCAATGCTGAGGAGGTCAGAAGAGGGCATCGGATTCCCCTGGAACTAGAGTTAAAGATGGTTCTTAGCTGCCATGTGGGTGCTGGGAATTGAACCTGGGTCCTCTGCAAGGGCAGTCGGTGCTCTTAACTGCTGAGCCATCTCTTCAGCCCCAAGATTTCATTTTTAAGTGTGTGCGCATGTGTGTGTGTGTGTGTGTGTGTGTGTGTGTGTGTGTGTTACTGTTAATACAGATATCTCTGGAAGGCAGAGGCAGTGGATCACCCCAAATTGGAATTACAGGTAGCTGTAATCCACTTGACTTGGGTGGTGGGAACACAAGCCAGGTCTATGCAAGAACAGTATGTGCTTTTAACTGTTGAGCCATCTCTCTAGCCCAAGTCCAATCATTTTTTAAGGGTAAAAACCATGATATATTTCACTATAATGAAACTCCATATATCCTACTTTTTCTACAAATAGTCAAACAGTGGAAACAAGTTTGTAGAAGCAATACAAGAGTTTAAAAAATAAATAAAGAGGCTGAAGAGATGCTCAGCAGTTAAGAACACTGACTACTCTTGCAGAGGATCCAGGTTCAATTCCTAGCACCCACATGGTGGCTAATGAATTTCCATAACTAACTCCAGTTCCAGGGGATCTGACACCCTTTCCTGACCTCTGAGGGCATTGCACTTACACACATGCAGGCAATACACTCATACACATACAAAAATAAAACATTAAAAAGTAAATAAACAGTTTTCACCAAAATTAAATACAATACCAAAGAGAAGACTTGATGGTGGGTGGGTCTAGTGTACGGGAAGAATGGTGGATTTAATTATTTGCAGTCACCAAGTCTACCCTGTTTGTTTTCACTCTCATCCCTTTTTACTTCTTATATCTGGATTTTGTAAAGGTCATTGTTCTTCAATATAGGTTTACTTAACATATTTTATGAGGTTAAAAACTTGCAAACACATCATTTTGTTAAAATACTTGAAGCATTTAGTGAGGAAGGTAGCATAATCTGCACTTCTTGGATTCAGAAGGTTCAGAAAGGCTAGAAAACAGGATGGTCTAAGGGGGATCCACCAACAGGCCTGAGGCCTGCATGGGTGTTTGCAGACTATACATCTAGTAAGTTAAAAGTCTAGTCAAATTGGGGCTGGAGAGATGGCCTAGTGGTTAAGAGCGCTGACCATGCTTACAGAGGACCTGGGTTCGATCCCCAGCACCTACATGGTGGCTGAGAACTGTCTGAAACTCCAATTCCAGGAGAACTCCAGTTCCAGGGGAATCTGACACCCTCTTCTGACCTCTGCGGCATTGCACAACACAGGTGCACAAACTTGCATGCAGGCAGTACATTCATACACATACAGAAATAAATAAAATTTTAAAAAGTCTAGTCAAATTAATAAGCTGTTAAATAAAATATGTTCTGTTCTTCTTAACAAATATTCCTTCAAATGACAGATTGAAAATAATAAAAGAAAGTCTTGGAAGGAAAAATTCATCAATATATCAAAGATTATTGAATTTAGTCATAATTCATATATTTTGGTGTCTGGGGTCAGTGGTTTGATAGGTTGGTAATAGCTGCAAAAGCAATGAAATGCTCAGCACTTAAGAGCACTGGCTGCTCTTGCAAAGGACCAGGGCTTAGTTCACAGCACTACCATGGCAACTAACAACTGTCAGTAACTCCAGTTCCAGGGAATCTGATACCCTCCATGGATATTGAATGACATGGGTGCACTTACATACATTTTGACAATATGCTCATACATGTAACCCGTCCCACAGGTCTATCAATGGGGTCCTAGAGGAGAAGGAGAGAGGGGAAAGGGCAAGGGTCGCAAGAAATGGAGACAAGACAGGATTCTAATCAAGTCTCATTTATTGTATAGAACACAAGTAGAATATAAAGGTTAGGGAACACGGAAGCATTGCTAAAACAGGGCACCTCAGTGCTTACACATAGAAAGAATGTGCAGATACAGATCTTTACTTAAGGTGAACATTTGCAACATCTCCTGTGATAAGTTACACAATGGACAGCAACCTTCTCATGATAATTTCAGTGCTGGGAATCTGCTATTGGAAAATTACTAGATGGCTAAACTCGTCTGAGAGCCCCACAGTCCCCCTTTTATTTTATATTAGAAGGCAAGGGCAAGAAGCTGTGTCTGTCTTAGGTTCGGATCCGCTCAGGCGCCCTCCTTAGCCGTCATTGGGTGGGCGACCTCTCAGCGTCACCTCCCTGTCTTAGCTTGGTAGGGCCGGCTAGCCTGAGGCTATGATCCTGTTACCCGTCACTGACTATCCAGCTTAGCAAGCCATATCGTTTTATCGTATAGATGTGCTTCAGAGTAAGGAGGGGAGTCCTGCATAGCCAACTGTTGGTAGTGTACTTGTAAGGGTTTAGCCTGAATGGCTTCAATTTGGGCTCGGAGAAATGCCATCAACTTATTAAATATAACTGGACCAAGGGAAATCACAAGGAGGAGTCCTAGTAGAGGGCCGAGTATGGTAGGCAAAAGAGTGGTCAGCCAAGGAGAAGTATTAAACCAATTGCTAAACCAGTCTTGTTCTCATTCCCTTTGTTGTTTTCAATGTTGTAGTCCTTCCCTAACTTTTTGTAAGAAATCTTTAACCACACCAGAATGATCAGCATAGAAACAACATTCTTCTTTTAGGGCTGCACACAAACCTCCCTGTTGTAATAGTAACAAATCTAGGCCTCAACGATTTTGTAATACCATTTCTGCTAGGGATGACAAAGATTCTTGTAAATGGCTTATAGCTTTTTCTAATTTTTCTATGTCCTCATCTATGGACGCTCTGAGTGCATTATACCCCTTCTCTTGTAAAAGCAGAGATGATATACCTGTGCCAGTACCCACCAGTTCTAATCCCAGCAATACTGCAACAGTGACGGCAGTCAATGGTTCTCTTCTATCTCTGATGAAGGTGGGGGGCTCCCAATACTGGTGGAGCTCCTTGCCAGAGTGATAAGTCACCCTTGGTACCAATTGAACTGCGACACAAAAATCTTTTTCTAATAGTGTCCCAGCCACACAGGAAGTGATGCCGCTGGAGCAGGCCCACCAGGCATTAAAAGGGGGAACTAAATAGCCAGAAGTATAGTTGGACAATATACTGCTGCACAGATCTGAGTAAGGGGCTGAAACATTTCCAATGCAAATTCCAATACCCTGAATATCAGTTAAAGTAAGCCTCGATCCTGATTGATCCCACCTGCATACAGAGTGATTATTTGTTTGCAGTATATGTCAGAAATTGCTATTCCTTTATAAAACGGAGGGCGAGCAGATAAACAGAGCCAGCAATCTTGAGTGAGATTAGGCTGAGAGACATTTAAGGCCTGATAAGTATAAGACAGCAGGTTAAGCAAAGTCTCTTCACTAGAAGGTGGAGCAAATGGAACAATAGGTGGCGGGGAGGAGGTCTCAGGGTGATAGGGGAGGGTGGCAGGGGAGGTAGATGTGACAGGAGCGGGGCTTATGAAAACAGATGGGGAAGGTTTCTTGGGGGATGGCGCAGGAACTACCTTTGGCCATTTTAGTGGACCGCGGCTTGGGGGGGCCAATACTATATTAGGACCTACTCCTGTCTTGCGGTAGATAGGTAATTCTAGGCATCTCAAGGTGAACAGAACTCCTAAATCATAGCCAGGTTTATATATGCAAATTCCCCAGGTCAGCCCCACCCCCCAATCTGGATAATCTTTACCTGATTCAGTAAAAGAGATTTCTAATGGGTTACACATAAGCCTAGAATTAATGCAGGAGGTTCCTGGATCTCCCCTGATAACTTTAATAAGGCCAGGGTGCTGTTTAACCCAGGGGCATGTGCCTGTCTTTTCACATCCCCAGGATTTACAAAAAAATTCCTGTTCATCACCACATTGGGATGCTAACCTTTTGGTAGTAGGAGCCGGGCAAATGTAAAAACAATGGGCTTTAAGTTCTTGCATAGCATTTTGAGTCCCACGTCCCGGAATTCCAATTCTTCCTTCATGCCAGGGATCCTGTCAGAAGAGGTCACAGAGGTCCACTCTGAGTGTTGGCCACCAAGTTCCTCATGGATGAGTTCCGCTGACTTGGGCCACCACGGATTGAGAGCTGGGTATGATGATTTACCAGGTTATGTTCCAAGGTTCATGAATATTGGAGGCTGAAGATACCCAGGGTATGCAAATACTGCATAGGAAATTCACGACCAGGAGTTGTAGCATCTTGTATTGCCTGTGGATAAAAGAATTATATTTATCTCAGGAATGGGAGTCATTCATGGATGATTGGTTAACTTGCCTTATTAATCTTTCAGGCAGCCATCTGGCTGAATCGGTTTCTTTTGAATAAATGCATACTGATCCTCGTCCTCATATAAGGATTGGATCAGGTCCATTCCATATACTAGTAAGAGGATCTTTCCACATGACTGAGGCATAATGTTCTTTTGTTGTGGACTTCCAGAATCTGTCTGCGGCCATGCGGCCATCATGGTCCAAGGATAAAAAAATTAAAATTAAAAGTGTGTGATTAAGAATATTACGTGGGGACCCTCTGGTAGGGTACCATTCCCCCTTTTTTACTTTATCAAAATAGGATTTGAGCGTTTGATGAGCTCTTTCAACTATGTCTTGTCCTTGGGGGTTGTAATGGATGCCTGTTTTTAAAGTAATAGCTAGTTTTTTGCAGAAAGTTTTAAAGGAGGCACTAGTGTAGCCGGGCCCGTTGTCTGTTTTTATGGTGGTAGGAATGCCCAGGGCAGGGAAGGTGTGTAGGAGGTGAGTAATGACATTTTTAGTAGCTTCTCCTGGTTGGAGAGTAGCAAAGATGAAACCACTAAATGTGTCAATACAGACATGAACATATTTTAATTTGCCAAATTCAGGATAATGAGTGACATCCATCTGCCATAAGGCATTCGGTACGAGACCTCTAGGATTTACACCTAGGTGTAGAACAGGAGAATGGGTGACACAAGTTAAACAATTTTTTACAATGTCTCTAGCCTGTTCTTTGGTTATTTTGAATAACAAATGAAGGGTATGAGCATGAAGGTGATGCAGAGAATGAGCTTGAATTGCTAGGTCAATAGGAGGCATGGGTTGAGAGATCATAACTAATCTAGTGGTGAGATCTGTCTTAACATTGCCCATGGACAGTGGACCAGGCAACCCTGAATGAGCTCTTAAGTGTCCTAAATAAAATTTGTGCCGTCTATGGATGATGAGAGTTCTATACTGTTCAAAGAGCTGAGCAGCATTGGAAGTATGCTTTAGTTGACTGGATGTTTCTAAATAAGGAATAGACAGAGCCAGATAGGCGCTGTCAGTGTAAATATTAAGTGGCGAATGAGGGAAGGCCTGGAAAACAGCTAGGAGTGCATAAAGCTCTACTAATTGGGTGGACTTTGAAGGAGTAGTAAAAGAAACAGTTTTATCTTGATAATGATAAGCAGCACAGCATGACGAGGAACTGTCTGTAAATACTAGCAAAGCGTTTGGAAGAGGTTCAAAAGAAGTAACCTTTGGAAATATAAACTCATGCCTGTTGCAGAACTGTAAGTTGATCAGGTGGGTAGTGGTTATCTATCTTTCCTGAGAATGATGCACAGGCTGTAGGCCATTTCTCGGTGGTTTGAAATAGCCAATCTACTTGAATTTTGGTAAACGGCTATATAATATTCTCAGGGTCTTTACCAAAATATTTTTTACTGGTTTCTCAGCCAAGTCAGATAAGGTCAGCAACTGGGTCATAGTAGGGATAAATGACCTTCTTGGGGGAAGAGGGCAAATGTACCCACATAATGGGCGCAGTCTGCCAGAACACTGTGGTAGGGGTATGAAAGGTGTTGAAAATTAAGTAAGACAAGGGTTTAGAATAGTCAATATTAATGACAAATTGTGAGTCTATGGCAGCAGCTACCTTTTGCAGGGCTAGTTGACCCTCATTAGTCGGGGCCCTAGGGGACCGGGGGTCAGAATCCCCTCTAAGAATGTCAAATAAAGGTTTTAATTCTCCAGTGGTGAGTTTGAGATAGGGTCTTAGCCAATTAATGTCCCCTAACAGCTTTTGGAAATCATTGAGCATTTTAAGATGATCAGTCCTAAAGGAGGTCTTAGCGCTAGTTATTTTTCTGCCATGAAGATGGAAACCAAGATATGTATAAGGATCTTGGAGTTGAATTTTATCTGGGGCAATTTGTAGGCCCGCTTGGCTTAAAGCTTCTTGCATATCTTTAAAGCAGTTAAGGACCTGTTGACTTTGGGAGCCTGCCAACAGTATATCATCCATGTAATGTATTAGGTAGATGTCAGGCCAGGCGTCTCTGACCCGTTGAATGGCAGCGGCCACAAATTTTTGGCATAAAGTGGGACTATTTGCCATACCCTGTGGCAACACTCGCCATTGATATCTTTTCATAGGTTCTCTAAAATTAATAGAGGGGACTGAAAAAGCAAATCTTTCTCGGTCATCTTTGTGCAAAGGGATGGTGAAAAAGCAATCTTTTAAGTTGATGACAACCTTGTAATAATCCAAAGGAACAGCCACTGGTGTTGGGAGGCCAGGCTGAAGAGCTCCCATAAGTACCATGGCCTGATTAACCGCTCTTAGATCCTGCAACAGCCTCCATTTCCCTGATTTTTTTCTTGATGACAAAAATGGGTGTATTCCATGATGAGTTACTAGGTTCAAGATGTCCTGCCTTAAGTTGTTCCTGCACTAACAACCGGGCTGCCTGTAACTTTTCTTGAGTAAGGGGCCATTGATCTACCCAGATGGGTAAACTGTCCTTCCAAGTAATGGGGTCAGCAGTAATGACTGGGTGTGCAGAGGATACAATGGCCCCCATTAGGGGTGACCCAGACCTCGTCTGTGTGGGTTTTGAGCAGGCTGGATCGGTTGAATTATTCCTTGTGAATGTTTACCTAGTCCCTGACCTGGGGAGTATCTGAGGTTCAGCATTTGAGCTGTGACTGTATCATTGGGACTCATCATAACAAGGCCCATCTGAGACAACAAGTCCCTTCCCCAGAGATTAATGGGGAGACCAGGTAAGACAATTTGACCTGTAATGCCTTCTTTGCCCTTCCAATTTCATAGTCTGGAGCTCTGTTTAGGATTTTGACTCTGTCCAATACCTTGTAAGTGGATGATTGTAGGAGTTAATTCCCAACCTTTTGGCCAATCTTTTTCTTTTATGATGGTTACATCAGCACCAGTATCTATTAGGCCTTGAAAGGCCTTTTCTTCTATCCATAGGGTGAGAAAAGGCTTCTCTTTACCTAACACCTGAATCCAATAGGCGTCTGAAGACCCACAGCCGTTACTGCCTCTATGCATGTTTTTAACCTGATTGCTGGTATTAACCATAGGCAGTAAAATTAGCTGGGCAATGCGCTTTTCAGCTGGAATAGTAACAATGTTATGAAGAGCTTTAGCCATAATTTTTATTTCTCCTGTATGGTCATTGACTATGATCCCTGGGAATACTTGCAATCCTTCCATAGTACTAATACTTCTGCCTAACAAAAGTCCAAAATTTCTTTTGGGAGAGGGCCAAAAACTCCTGTGGATAAACTTTGGGGTCCCATATCGGGAGTTAATACTGTGTAGGTGGCGGAACTGAGGTCCAGTCCAGCACTTCCTGGTGTTGCCCTGCAGAGGAAATAAATGGATTGCTGTTCCTTGTAGCCTGGGGAGATAGGCTGATTGCCCCATAGGCCTGTTTGGGCTGTAGATCTTGAGGGGCCTGGGGCGGGCCCCTGCGCCCGTTTCCCGAGGGCAGAGGTAATGGATTTCCCTGATTATCTGTTTTGGATCGGCAGTCTTTTTTGCCAGTGTTTTCCTTTCCAGCAACGAGGGCAGATATCTGGTGCCCGGTGAGCAGGGGAGGGGGAATCTCTTAGTTTCATTATTGTAGTTTCATGCAAAATGACCAGTCTTTCCACATTTAAAGCAATTGCCCTTACTTTTTGTGGCAAAGAATTCTTGGACAGTAAGGCCTTTTAGGGCTGCAGCCATAGCCACGCCCTGATTGTATGAAGGGCCAATATCGGCACAAAGCCTGATATAACCAGACAGATCAGTCTTCTTTCGATAGGGTCTAATAGCAGCCTGGCAGGCAGCATTAGCATTCTCAAAAGCCAATTGTTGTACATAATCAATTCCAGCCTCTGTATTACCAAATATGCGAGAAGCCGTGGTCAATAGCCTATTAACAAATTCTTGAAAAGGTACATCGGCCCCTTGTCTCACCATAGTGAGGGAAGTGCCTGTTTCTCCTTTGTTGGGGAGTTTCCTCCAGGCCTTAAGGGCTGCAGTGAGGACCAGTATGGGGGCTGGAGAGATAGCCTAGTGGTTAAGAGTACCGACTACTCTTGCAGAGGACCCGGGTTCGATCCCCAGCACCCACATGGCGGCTAAGAACCGTCTGTAACTCCAATTCCAGGAGAACTCCAGTTCCAGGGGAATGCAAGACCCTCTTCTGACCTCTGCAGCATTGTACGACATGGGTACACAGACCTGCATGTAGACAGTACGTTCATACACATACAAAAAATAAATAAAATTAAAAAAAAGAGACCAGTATGATATTGTATCTGTAATTTTTGTTCAGCATATCGCCCTTCTCCAATAAGCATATCACAAGTCCAACCATTATTAGCTTGGAGATTGCGGTGTGCCATTTCTTTACAAGCCTCATGGAATTCTGATTTCCACAGCAGATAATCTCCCCCACTGAGCACAGCCTTTGTTGTTTTATACCAGTCCTCAGGAGATAGCCAAAGTTCGCTAATGTTTTCAATCATAGTTAAAGTAAAAGGAGCCTGAGGTCCATACTGTGAAATGGCAGTTTTTAACTCTTTGAGAGTTTTGAAATCTAATTTCTGATAAATTTTATCATACCAGGGTCCCTCTCCTTCGTCGCCCTCTCGCCTCTCTCTTCTTTCCTGTTGCATTACTGGGAAAGCGGAAGGGGAGAGGGCCTTCTGCAGAGGTTGGATGGGGGCGGGGGGCCTGAAGGAGGGTAAATAGGGGTTGGGTTGACAGGATCACAGTCAGGAAAGCCCGACCGAAGCTTGTTTAGCCAAATGATTAATTTCTGATGTTATCGCTCCAATTTAATTTGTAACTTAAGATGCTCAATTTTTTGTTGTAATTCTTTTTGAGGATCGGATGCTAGCATTAAAACTGGGGTTTGAGAAGTAACATAAGGTGGGGGCTTATTAAAAGGAGGCCAATCTTCATTTTTACACTTAGCTGCCTCCTCCTCCAAATCCTCTTGGTCTGAGGGATTGAGAGCCTCAGGATCAGAGAACAAGTTAACTGCAAAGAGATCAGGGTATATTTCTGAAGGTTTCTGAGGGGGCGCTTTATCACTGCCCTCATCTGATGTTACTGATCCATTCTCAAAGTGTACTTTGTCAGAATCTTCTGTATGCGTGGCAACAGATTCTTTCTGATTTGCGGCCATAACAACAGGGGGTCCCTTGCCCAGAATGTCATTAATTAGACTCCAATAGGAAAAGGCAGTAATGGGAATCTTATTAGGACCAAAAGTCTTATAATAATCTTGGAATGCGTCTCCTACGTGCTTCCATATTTTAATATCTATAGTTCCTTTTTGAGGGAACCAAGGACAGATTTCCTTAACAAAGTCAAAGAAGTTAAAAAGATGCTGGGTTTTAACCTTTACTCCTCGCACCTTAAGGGTATGTTTCAATTGTCCAACATATAGCTGATATTGACTTAATTCTTGCCCCATTTTAACACAGCACTTACCTCAGTTCATGCAGCGGCAGGCTCCCGCGATGCAAACTGAAACTAAAATTCTCCTCACGCCGGCTCTTCACTGCGTCCCCTTCATGGGGTCCCTCGTGCCTCGAGCCCCATGTTGGGCACCACGTGACCCATCCCGCGGGTCTATCAACGGGGTCCTAGAGGAGAAGGAGAGAGAGGAAAGGGCAAGGGTCGCGAGAAATGGAGACAAGACAGGATTCTGATCAAGTCTCGTTTATTGTATAGAACACAAGTAGAATATATAGGTTAGGGAACGCAGAAGCATTGCTAAAACAGGGCACCTCAGTGCTTACACATAGAAAGAATGTGCAGATACAGATCTCTACTTAAGGTGAACATTTGCAACATCTCCTGTGATAAGTTACACAATGGACTGCAACCTCCTTGTGATAATTTCAGTGCTGGGAATCTGCTATTGGAAAATTACTAGATGGCTAAACTCATCTGAGAGCCCCACACATGTAAAATAAAAATAATAGAAAACATTAAAAAACATTTTAAAAGCAATAACATCAGTACACAGATGAACTTGGAGATATCAAAGTATGCTTTCATAATCCAGACTTTCACATAATTTGTGTTTAACAATAGAGACAAATGAAATAATCTTGTGTTATTGTAGGTCTTGCTTCATGTCTCAAAGAGTTGGGTCCCAAGTGATGGAGTGTGAATAGGGTTGAAAGGAATGTTAGGGTTAAAACTGAGAGGTTGGGAATATGGGGGATAAGAAGTAAAAGGTCTTTCGGCTAGGTATGTGGTACCAAGCTGCTGGATAAGTAGAAGGACGGGGCCCTGGGAAAGCAAGTAGGTGTCTGGAGGCTCTGGGACTGGCTCCCACAAAGCACCGGCTCTTAGAGGAACATAAAATGTCCTGCTGCCCCTTCACATATTATTGCTTCTAATGCAGCTAATTGTCACAGACTACCTTGCAAGTCATAAGAGATTCTAATAAAAATAGATCCTATCTATTCCAGAAAGGAGACCACCCCAATTGCCCTGTACACAGGGAGTGAAGCAATAACCAAGAAAATATGAAAGTTACAGCTTGATAGATGAGATAGGAGTTAACTCTCTACACAGTAAAACTTACATAAATATAACAGCTAATCAATGCCTAGCAGACTTTTCCAAGCTCTAAAACTAACATCTGCATGGTCAGAGGGTGGTGACACCAGCCAGCAACAATGGACAGGAGATCAACCAAGGTCAATACAGAGGTCAGAGATGGACAGAGGGGGCTTTGACTGACTACCCCTGATTGGGTGAGCAGCATGTGGACACCATATGATAGCCTTCCTGGTTGGACCAGAAGAACTTGTACAGAGTGTGTGACCCCCTGATTGGCTTGGTCCCTGATAAGCCCAGAGAATGAACTAATCTCAGTAGATATTGCTTCAGTTTTTGTCCAGTTTTTGCCCTCAGTCCTAGAAAAAGCACCTAGACAAACAGCTCAATGGGTTTTATCTCTCCACATTCTTGCCTACTCCTGCACGTATCTGTGTCATGATTGGCATGAGACTTTAAACTTGAGAGTCACTATCTCAACTTGACTTTTGGTGGCCATTAAATTTATAGCACCTGAAGTCCCTGGGTCACACCCATCTAGGCAAAGATCATCCTGTCCTCAAAACACTGCGATTTCACTTTGGGGAAGCTGTTTAATGAACAGTTACAACTGGAACGGTCAATTTGTGTGTGTGTGTGTGTGTGTGTGTGTGTGTGTGTGTGTATACATGTATTCTTGTGGGAGTGAGTTCACCAATTTCATTAGATTGGCTAGTCAGTGAGCTCTTGTGACCTGCCCATCCTCCTGATGATAGGGTTAGATGTGCACTGCTGGGCCTGGCTTTATTGTGGTGCTAGGGACCCAAACTCAAATCCTCCTGCTCACACAGCAAGCAGTTAGACTAACCAAGTCATCTCCTTAGCCCAATAAATTCTTCATGGAATGATAATTAAGAAAATTAATTATGGATTTGATATATAATATTACTAATAGCAATGATAAATTTCCATTTCAGAAAGACTTATAAAATGTTTTTCACTTATCTTGTGATGTCTTCATGTTTAAGTGTGAACTGAGTTCTATTTGTGTTACAAATTTGTGAGCCTGGGGTGATGCACACACATCATACTGACTCAGGAGTCTGAAGCAGGGGGATCCTAAGTTCAAAGCCAGTGTGGGTATTGCATTTCCTCTGAATTGAAACATTCCCTAATGCAAGGAGAAGGGAGGCTCATAAGACTTAACAGAGATTCCTGCTCATCTGTGATTCCTGCTCATCTGTGATCATCACTCTTCTGTTCACACAGCCAGGAAATGCAAATGGTCTAGGCGTTCCTGAACTCATGGATGGGGAGTGAAAGTATTAGCTCTTAAGAAAAATGAAATTGGGCTGGAGAGATGGCTCAGCGGTTAAGAGCACCGACTGCTCTTGCAGAAGACCCGGGTTCGATTCCCAGCACCCACATGGTGGCTAAGAACCATCTTTAAGCTGGGCGGGGTGATGCACACCTTTAATCCTCACTCAGGAGGCAGAGGCAGGTGGATCTCTGTGAGTTCAAGGCCAGCCTGGTCTACAGAGTGAGTTCCAGGCCAGCTGGGGCTATAGGGAGAGACCCTGTCTCAAAAAGACCAAGAAAAAAAAAGAAAAAAGAAAAATGAAATTATGCAATTCACAAGTATTTGGATGCTACTGGACACAGTCATCCTGAGTGAGATACCCAGACCCAGAAAGATAAATGTATGTTAACTTTGACTTTTTAGATAAATGTATTTTGTTTGGAATATACCTAGAGGTGAGGGAACTGGTTAGGGGCCATGGAGGAGGGGAGATCTTTCAAGGAAAGGGAGTGAATACAGGGATGTAAAGGAAGAAGGCAGAGGGTTAGTGACACAGCTAGGATTGAATGGGGATATGGAAAGGGATTATTAACACTTAATTTTTTTTCAATTCTTTTTATTGAATTTTTATGTATTTCATAAGAAATTCTCAGTCAATCTTAATTACCTTTATACTTCCTTCTCCATTGGCACCTCCCATAGACACCCTCCTGTAGACACCCCCCCTCCAACATACACACTGGAATTCATACACTCTGCATTTGTGTTAAGGCCTACTGTGCCAAATTAGTGTTCCTGGACTTTCCTCAATGCAAGTTCATCTGCTGAGGTCTAGTCAGCCTAACCTAGTCCCTTGCTTTAAGAAGACCAGCTTTTCCTCTCCCAACATTAATCAGCTGCCAATATTTCTTCAGCTAAGATTAGGGTCTGCTGCCCATTTCCCCAGTTCTGTGCTGGGATTTTTGTCTGCTTGGGTCTAGTGCATGTTGACACCACTGCTGTAGGTTCATACGAGCAGGTCCCAGGAGCTTGGAGGACTATTTCCATATGGTGATGTACCACCTCTCTGGCTCTTACAATCTTTCTACCTCTTTTCTGCAATGGTCCCTGAGCCCTGAGTGAGTGAGGCTGAACATAGGAGACCTGTCCAAGGACCCACACTCTACAGACTCCTAATCTCAAAGGTTTGATCATTTATGAACTTTTGTGTTCCTGGCCCTCTATAGGTCTAGAGGTTGCATTGTAGATGTGCTGCTTAGGCTTGGGCAATTCACACACAATGTCTGTGTGTGACCAGTTTTGGTACTTTGGAATAGTTTTTGTCTGCTGCAAAGGAAGCTTCTTTGATGAGTAGTGACTGGAATGTTTGTCTGATAATATAAGGATCCATATTTTGCACTTAGTAAGAAGTTACCTTAGTATAGGGATGTGACAACCTTGGGTATTTCTCTAAGATCTATGACCTCTCCATCCATGTGTACTTGGCTATGTTTATAGTACCACACATGAGTTTCCTCCAATTGAGTGGGTTTTAAGTCCAATTAGTTAGCTGTTGATTTCCCCCAAGATAAAATTGCCATTACTGTGCCAATGTTGTATGCTGCACCAGTAGTTGATGTAGCTATTTGGTCTTAAAGTTGGTGTTGGACCATAGATTGATCTTCTCTCTTACCAGGTTGCATAGTGCTCTCCAAAGCTATGAGAGCTAACCTTCAGGGACTTCTAGGTCAGTACCAGTTCCATTACTTGAAATCCTATGTCCAAAGTATGTCCTGTCTTCAGCAATAGGGTCTTACATTCAAGTTCTAGGAGGCAATCAAGGCGATAGCCTGTGTAATCCTGGGAGTCTCTTGGACTACCCTGGCCAATAACTCAAAAGAAGGTTTCTCCTGCCCGGCACTGTTTCTCGTTATGTAGCCTTCAGCTATACACATGGACTCATGTAGAGATATTGTATGTGTAATTTGTCATTAGATTGTTAGACTAATATGATTCCCTCAGGTTTTTTATATGAGCTAGACATTATTTCTCTCTCTCTCTCTCTCTCTCTCTCTCTCTCTCTCTCTCTCTCTCAGCCTTCCCCCATTTAAATTGTCTCCATTTTCTCCATTTCTCCCTTGATAATACCAGTCTCCTATGGTCCCACCTCTCTTGAACTCCTTCTTTCCCTTTATCTCCAAATTTCCTTGTGTAACCCTCCCTCTCCTCTCCCCTCCCATTACCCTCACTTTATCCATGTCTCCCTTAATAACACCTGTCTCCTCCTAGTCTCTGTCAGGTCCCTTCTTTCCCTGATTCCTTTCCATTTTCCTGATTCCTACAGTTACATCAGGATACATACTCACATGTAAGGATTTGTGTTAGGATCCACATATGAGAGAGAACATATGTCATTTGTTTTTCTGAATCTGTTACTTCACTTAGCATAAAAGCTTCTAGTTCCATCCATTTACCTGCATATTTCATGGTGTCATTTTTCTTTACCATTGAGAACGCCACTGTATAAATGTACCACATTTTGATTACACTTGTCAGTTGAGGGGCACTCAGCTACTGTGAAAAGAGCAGCAATAAACATGGATGTGCAAGTATTTTTTTAAAGGGTTTTCTTTCTTTTTTTTTTGTCTTTTTTGAGACAGGGTCTCCCTGTAGCCCCAGCTGTCCTGGAACTTACTCTGTAGACCAGGCTGGCCTTGAACTCACAAAAATCCACCTGCCTCTGCTTCCCAAGTGCTAGGATTAAAGGCGTGCGCCACCACGCCCGGCTTGAAAGGGTTTTCTTTTAAGTTTTGATTTTTAAAATTATATATTATTGTTATTAAACTTTTTCATACATCATTTCTCAGTCCAATTTAGACTCATTTCCCTTTCCATGCCCCCCACCCCACCTGAGTTCATGCATTCTGCCATATATGTCTTGAATCTTTTTCTGAGTCTTTCCAAAGTTTTTTCAAAGCAGAGGCTTATGTTTTTTGGGAAAACTTTGCTGTTTCAGTTGGTTTTTTGTCCCAGTTCTTTTGTTGTTGTTGTTCCCTCCAATTTATATTGCTTCAACATATATATATATATATACATATAATATGTTGTCTGGAAAACAAACTGTAGGTATTTCCAAATGATATTCCGGATCAAATTTTTACCTTTTTTTTTTTAATTTTTCCCTTTTGATTTATATTACTCTACAATATCTGCATACTATTACACTCCACCATATACAAAATTACACTGTCTGAAAAGAAATGGTAGTGAATTTTAGAACCTGTTAAGGGATTCACAATAAAGAGCACAGTTGCTCATCTAATGAGATATAACATTTACTTTGCTCAGTTTGCCTTAAAACGAGGTACTTTGTGCTAGCATCCATCAATGAGGGACGCAATTCATCCATTTGTTTTTCTGGGACTGTTTTACTTCAAACTTTAGCATAATGTCTTCAAGTTCATCCATTTACCAGCACAGTTCATGATGTCATCTTCTTTACGCTGCTGCATAGAACTCCATTTTGTGGACATGTACCACATTTTTCTCTATCCACTCACAAGTATGTCTGCAGTAGAATGAATATACATCCTTTGGGTATATATCAAGGAGTGGTATAACCGGGTCAAATGCTAAGTCCATTTTTAGTTTTTTAAAGAGTTCTCCACACTGCTTTCCATAGGTGCTGCATGAGCTTGCATTCTCACTGGCAGTGAATGAGCATTTCCCTTTCCCCACAACCCCTCCAGCATTTGGTATAATTTGTTTTCTTGACCAATCTGACTGGGGCAAGATGAAATCTTAAACTGGTTTTAATTTGCATTTTTCTAATTACTAAAAAGGTTCAACACTGTTTAAGATGCGTCTTAGCCATCTTTATTTCCTCTTTTAAGAATCTGTTTAGATCCTTAGCCCATCTTTAATTAGGTCATTTATTTTCTTGATTCTTTGTTTTTTCGAGTTCTTTATATTTCTGGATGTTAAACCTCTGTCAGATGTGTTGCTGATGAAGATTTTCTCCCACTCTATTCACTTCCTTGGTTGTTTCTTTTGTTGTACAGGAGCTTTATAGTTCAATGAAATTCCCCTTGTTGATTGTTGACTTTAATTCCTGAGCAACTAATGACCAATTTAGAAAGTCCTTTCCTACACCTATATCTTATAGGTTACTGCCAATGTTTTCCTCTAAGTTTCAGAGTTTCAGGTTTCACATTGAGCTCTTTGATCCATAACACTAAAGGCTTTTAAAAACATATGGAAACATGCTACTGTAGAAGCTCTCTCAAACATCCACATACACACAGAGTTTAAATATAGCATCAATGCCCTTACTAGATACCATAGGATAACAAATAAAAAGCTCTGTGCCAGGAATGAGTTATCTCTTTGGGGTTGTTGACTAGGGAGTTCCCATAAACCCCTCAAATATTGCAGGTTATTGGCAGTGCTTGGTTATTCTCCAGAACTTGACAGCAAGACCCTATTGCTGAAGACACCATCTGGTAGAGTCATAGAACATGGAGAAATCAAGCTGGTACTGACTTTGGAGCTCCATCCTTACTGGCTAGCTTTCATAGTGCAGGAAGGTGCTATCCACACACCTGGAGGAGAAAAGCACCATCAATTTTATCCATCTGTGGACCTTTGGGGCTACAATGACCTGCCTGGCAAGGCATGCCCTCTGGTGCAATAGTGGCATGAATGTAATGGGAGTAACCAACCACTTTCTAATTGGGTTTAAGTTCCCTTCCCCAATATGAAACCCACATCTGGCACTAATATACACCTGGTCTATGTACAGTTATTATGATCCTTTATAGCACCCATATATTCTAGACCCTGGATCTAAGTTCTGAAAATCATTCACTCCCAGCTCTGCTGGTCTGAATGATGGAAGAGCAGACAGTCCCGGGCAGGGTGGGGTGTGTGCAGTCTTCTGAGATCACATGGTCTGGAGATTGACAAGGTATCTAGGTAAGGATGGGGAGCTCCTAGGAAGGATGCAGGCAAGGTGAGACCCTGCTCAGAGGACCACATATGTGAGTCTGGATGCGGAGTTGGACAAGTGAATTTCTAGTGCTGTCACTCATTGACATTATCATTTACCCCCATCTCTGATGATTTAGGTAAATATATCTTTTGTGATTTACTTGGTATCTGTGCCTAGTGTTCCCTATAGTATGTGATTGACATTCATATTTGTCAGTATGTCGCTCCACAAACTGGTACAGACTGGTGTCTATAGGATTCACGGGTGAACTTGAGAACCATTATGGGTAATTCTTATATTACTCGGTCTGAAGATAAAAGAGAAGAGAGATAACATTCAGATGTCTACTTGGTTATTTAATCCTCCATAGTATGAGAAAGCTTAAGAGTTCTGAACTGTATCCATCAATAGGACCTGGGAGCTACATGAGAGTTCTGAACTGTAACCATCAATAGGACCTGGGAGCTACATGAGAGTTCTGAACTGTAACCATCAATAGGACCTAGGAACTACATGAGAGTTCTGAACTGTAACCATCAATAGGACCTGGGAGCTACATGAGAGTTCTGAACTGTAACCATCAATAGGACCTGGGAACTACATGAGAGTTCTGAACTGTAACCATCAATAGGACCTAGGAACTACATGCTTATCTCCTGCAGCTGAATCAGAGTAAATCAGAAAGAAGAGTAAGAAAGTTCTTGTAGATGCCATTGTTGAGAAGAACTGGGCCGGCAGAGGGAGCTGAGGCACCGCAGGTAAGACCAAGGGCCAGAAGGCTTGAAAGACCAGAAACCAGGAAAACCCAAGAAGAGACCATTTTGACTGTAAAGATGCAGACAACCATCTTTATTTCTTCTTTTGAGAACTCTTAGTTTAGAATATAGCCCATTTTTAATTGTGTCATTTGTTTTTTAAAAATTGTTTTTTGAAACAAAAGACCCCGAATAGCTAAAGCAACCCTGATCAAAAAATGCAATACAAGGGGGATCACCTCATCGGACTTCAAGTTATATTACAGGGTTATAGTCATAAAGACAGCCTGGTACTGGCACAAAAACAGACCTGTTGACCAATGGAACAAAATTGAAGATCCAAACTTGAGTTCATACAATTTCAGCCACCTCATATTTGATAAAGGGCCCCAAAAAGCTCACCTGAGGAAAAATGTCATCTTCAGCAAATAGTGCTGGCAAAACTGGATCACCATATGTAGAAGAACAAAATTAAACCCCTACCTCTCACCCTGTACAAAAATCAACTCCAAGTGGACCAAAGACCTCATCGTGAAACCCGAAACTCTGAAAGTGATAGAAGAAAAAGTTGGTAGCAATCTGCAAGACATAGGAGTAGGAAAAGACTTTCTAAATCAAACAACATCCATGTAGGAAATAAGGTCAACAGCTGACAAGTGGGACCTCATCAAACTCAAAAGCTTCTGTACAACAAAAGAAACAATCAAGGAAGTCAAGAGAAAACCCACACAGTGGGAGGAAACCTTCACCAGTGATACATCTGACAGAGCACTAACATCCAGAATATATAAACTACTTAAAAAACAAAGAACTAAGAAAACAAATGACTCACTCAAAAGATGGAGTAAAGAGTTGAACAGAGACTTCACCAGTGAGGAATTAAAGATGACTGAGAAACATCTTTAAAAAGTGTTCAGGGACTGGAGAGATGGCCTAGTGGTTAAGAGTGCCAACTGCTCTTACAGAGGACCCAGGTTTGATCTCCAGTACCCACGTGGTGGCTGAGAATCATCCTTGACTCCAGTTCCAGGGGAATCTGACTCCCTCTTCTGACCTCCACAGCATTGCATGACACGGGTTCACAAACCTACATGCAGATAGTACATTCATACACATAAAAAATAAATAAAATGGGCTGGAGAGATGGCCTAGCGGTGAAGAGCGCTGAGTGCTCTTGCAGAGGACCCGGGTTCGATCCCCAGCACCCACATGGTGGCTGAGAACTGTCTGTAACTCCAATTCCAGGAGAACTCCAGTTCCAGGGGAATCTGACACCCTCTTCTGACCTCTGCGGCAGAAGGCGCACAAACCTGCATGCAGACAGTACATTCATACACATAAAATAAATAAATAAATAAAATAAATAAATAAATAAAATTTTTAAAAAGTGTTCAACTGTGTGTGTGTGTGTGTGTGTGTGTGTGTGTGTGTGTGTGTGTCTCCCTGTAGCCCCAGCTGTCCTGGAACTCTCTCTGTAGAGAAGGCTGGGCTTGAACTCACAAAGACCTGCCTGCCTCTGCCTCCCAAGTGCTAGGATTAAAGGCATGCGCCACCACACCCAGCTTAACATTGTTAATAATTAAGGAAATGTAAATTAAAACCACTCTAAGATATCATCTCAATCCAATAAGACTGGCTAAGGTCACAAAAATAAAAGACACCAAATGCTGGAGAGGCTGTGGAGAAAGGGGAATAGTCATCCACTGCTGGTGGGAATGTAAACTCATACAACCACTGTGGAAAGCAGTGTGAAGAACCCTTAACAGACTCAAAATGAGCTTACCACCTGACCCAGTCATACCACTCCTGGGTATATACCCACAAGACTCATCCTACTGCAAAGATACATGCACATCTATGTTTATTGCAGCTCTCTTCATGATAGTGAAGAGCTGGAACCAACCCAATTGCCCCTCAACTGATGAGTGGATAACAAAAATGTGGTACATCTACACAATGGAGTTCTATGCAGCGGTAAAGAAAGATGACATCATGAACTTTGGAAGTAAATGGATGGAACTCGGAGCCATTATGCTAAGTGAAGAAACACAGTCCCCCCAAACAAACGATGAATGGTGTCCTTCGTTTGTGGATCCCCCAATTGA
This sequence comes from Rhizomys pruinosus, assembly GCA_009823505.1. Lineage (NCBI taxonomy): Eukaryota > Metazoa > Chordata > Mammalia > Rodentia > Spalacidae > Rhizomys > Rhizomys pruinosus. Next base: position 1,544,431 of record VZQC01004541.1, read on the forward strand.
AAGGCAAGCCGAGCAGCCTTATTGTTATATTTCTTTCTATCTGAAAGCAACTGTGATGTTATAATGTGAATCTCTTAATGAGACCTAGAGTTAACTTACCACTTACTTTCAGACATGATAATTAATGTATATAGGTGGAAAGAATATATTCATATTTTAGAGTGTTATAAAACTAAAGGGAAAATGTGAACTAAATATATATTGGAGTTAACACACAGTTTATTCCTGGAGGACATAATTCTGGCACATATATGATGTTTATATAGGCATATTTTGGAGCAATACAACTGGGATGGAACAACAACAACATAAGGACTGGGTCAAAGAACAGATTGATATAGTTAAATTCTGCCCGAAACAATAAACCTTTGCAGAGAAAAACTTTAAAAAGACTGAGACAAAGATGCAGGACATGTATGGCAGAATGCATGATCTGGGGTGGGGTGGGGGGAAGGGAAAGGGGAATATGTCTAAATTGAACTGAAAAATGATGTGTGAAATATATCAATGAAAGTATTATATTAAAAATCGTTTTTTGAATTCTTTGTGTATTCTGGGCACTAATTGTTTATCAGATAGATGCATAGCTGGCAAAGATTCTCCTCCAGACTGTGTGGTTCCTCTTTACTTGACTGATTGATTCCTTTGCTGTACAGAAATTTAGTTTTATGAGGCCTTATTTGTCTATTGTTGGCCTTCATTCCTGAGCAAATAGAATCTTAGAGAGCCCTTTTTAAATTTTTTTTATTTATTTTATATGTGTATGAATGTACTGTCTGCATGTAGGTCTGTGCACCCGTGTCACGCAATGCCGTGGAGGTCAGAAGAGGGCGTTGGATTCCCCTAGAACTGGAGTTAAAGACGGTTCTCAGCCGTCATGTGGGTGCTGGGGACCGAACCTGGGTCCTCTGTAAGAGTGGTAGGCGCTATTAACCGCTAGGCTATCTCTCCAGCCCCAAGTCCTTTTATTTTTGATGTTTTTGAGACAGGGTCTACCTGTAGTTCTGGCTGTCCTGGAATTCGCTCTGTAGATCAGGCTGGCCTTGAACTCACAGAGATCTGCCTGCCTCTGCCTCCCAAGTGTTAGGATTAAAGGTGTACACCACCACCACGCCCGGCAGAGAGTTCTTAAAAGAAGAAATAAAATGGGCTAAGAAACACCTAAAAAGTGTTCAACATCCTTAGGCATCAGGGAAGTACAAATTAAAACTACTTTGAGATTTCATCTTACCCTGGTCAGAATGTCTAAGACCAAGAAGTCAACTGAAGCAAGTACTGGCAGGGTGTAAGGAAGTGGGGGGAGGGGCCAGGGGGTACTTATTCACTGCTGGAGGGATTGCAAGCCAGTGCAACTATTATGGGAATCAGTACAGAGAATTCTATAAAGCTGAAACAGATCTATCATATGATCCAGCTATATTACTCCTTGGTGCATAGCAAAAGGACTCTATATTCTACTACAGAGATACCTGCTCATCCATGTTCATTGCTGTTCCAGTCACAATAGCCAGGAAATGGAAACAGCCTAAATGCCCTTCAACTAATGATTAAATATTGAAAATGTGGTGTACAATGGAATTCTATTCACCCATAAAGAAATGAAACCATGAAATTTGCTGACAAATGGATAGAACTGGAAAATATTATACTAAGTGAGATAACCCAGACCCAGAAGGTCAAATACCTCATATTCTCTTATTTGTGGACTTTAGCTCTGAATCCTTAGACTTGAGAACATAACTTGGAGTAATGTCACAAGCTAGGAAAACAGAAAGGGACTGTGGGGGAAAGGAGGTGGGGGAGAAGGAGATCTGGGGAGCAGAACACAGGTGCTGTGAAGGGGAATGGGGAAATGGGAGGACATCTTAACCGGAGGTGGGGGGGCAACACGGAGGGGAAGAAGATAAAGAATACTAAAGCTGTTTGAAAAAGCCATTGGGGAACATATTTTATAAGTTTATGTCAAACTACACGTATGATGGAGCAGTGAGATTGCTCATCAGGTAAAGGCACTTGCTGTTAAGCCTGACATCCTGAGTTTTCCCCAGGATCACATGGTAGAAGGAAAGAACTGACTCTCACACACACTCTGACCTCCACTTGCACGCTGTGACACACACGCAAATAAATGAGTTCAAAATAAAAAAAAAACCACACATATACAAATAAATAAACATAACAAAAGTAAAAAAAAATAATGCACACAACACACATTTGCAAAATAGAAGTTCACTACAATGTCCTTGATTGTCCCCCCCAAAACTTGGAGGTTAGATCCTATTTGCTGAAGAGACCACACACTTCTGACAAAGAACCTGGAGGAATTGAACTCATTCTGACCTGGAAGCCTCCTTGCTGAGGGCTAGCTCTCTTTGTAGTGGAAAGCGCTGTGCAAGCTGCTGAGAGAGAAAAGCAGTCAATAGTGGCATCCCACTACATGATGACCAGCCCATCCAGATGGTGCAATAGTGGCATCCCACTGCACGATGACCAGATGGTGCAATAGGGGTATCCCACTGCACGATGACCAGATGGTGCAATAGGGGTATCCCACTGCACGATGACCAGATGGTGCAATAGGGATATCCCACTGCATGATGACCAGATGGTGCAATAGGGGTATCCCACTGCACGATAACCAGATGGTGCAATAGTGGTATCCCACTGCATGATGACCAGATGGTGCAATAGGGGTATCCCACTGCATGACCAGCCCATCCAGATGGTGCAATAGGGGTATCCCACTGCACGATGACCAGCCCATCCATATGGTGCAATAGTGGCACTTACATCTTAGGGACAACCAACAGCTATCTAACTGGACTGCTCAGTAGGAGAGAATTCATGCCTGGTTCTGTAAACCTAGTCAATTACCCATGGCCCCAGACCCTAGCTAGAAGAGAATATACTAGTGCCATTTTCCTAAAGTAACATAATTTCTAACTGGAGTCCAAATATGATTGGTACATATACAATAGAACTCCTGCACCTAAAGGTCAGGGAATATCTCAAGAGGGCGAGAGCAATTGTAAGAGACAGAAGATCAGGATGCCTGCTTGGAGATAGCCATAGCCATGAAATCTCAGCATTCTTGTTGCCTATACAAGATCTGCATAATGATCACACCAGTCTACATGCCAGTGTGGATGGGGAGAAGTCCAGAAGGTCTTTATCACCATTAGATGAAGTGTTACAGCCAGTACATGGCTGCTGAGGGACGGACAATCAGTGATGAAATCCCAAGAGATCAGCCCTAAATGCATATACATATGAGTAACACTAAACGGATTCGGTAGGCTGTGTGTGTATATATGTATGTATATATTCATACATATGTGTACATATAACAAATAAAAATAGAAGAGGTCAGGAATCCCAGAGGGAGGGGGAGGTGGGAAGAGGTAGAAAGGGAGAGGGATGGGGTAGAAATGATTTAAATACAGTGTACTCATGCAAAAAATTCTCAAAATCACAAAAAAATTTAAAAAAATATGGGTAGTTCTATAAAAACGAACAAAAACAACAGCAACAACAAACAAGCAAAAAATGTAGACAGCCATGTTTCTTTCAGCCCTACTGATCACTGCACGATTCAACCTGGAAGGAGGCAAAAGGGTCTCCACAGCAAGGGGGACCTTCGGTGCTCAGATACGCAAAGTAGCACTTAATCACTCATGAGTGCAGGACGCTGTGCTTCCTCTGCTGGTGGGGGGAACCTCTTTTTCTGCCAGAGTCCAGCTCCAGCAGGTTCAGTTCCTGAAGTGGGTGGTTGCAAATGTGGCAAAGAAATTAATCAAACAAGACACAAGAATATCTTTCTTTTTTCGTGACCTGAGGAGCATCTATCTTCCATGCTCCTGTGCAGAGGACCTCTTGGGTTCTTCATTCTGCCGATTTCTTGATGAAAGGATCAGAGACCATTTGCCTTCTCTGATCCTGTGCAGAGGGCCTTTTGGGTTTACCACTCTGCCGATTCCTTTTCTTCTCTGCTCCTCAGGTCCCTAAGTTTATTTTTATATTCCCTAAAACTAATACATGTTATACAAGTCTAAGCTAATGATGAAAAAAAATAACCCAACCTCCCTGTAAATGTTTTTCAGAAAATTCATACCTGAAATTATTCTTAACATCAAAAACAGTAAAACAATAATGGTACAATCATTTAGTTGAGACATCAAGAGAGTGAAGCAATAATAGTACAGCCATTCAGCTAAGCAATTTAACAGTTTTGCAGCAAAGCAAAGTTAATATTAACTTTTAACTCTGAGGATTCCATTCTTTATGCCTTGTGGTTACATAGGTGCTGGACAATGTAAAAAATGAGCTTTAAAGCTTTAACAATAGAGAACTTTATTTTTCTCACTTTAGTTCCTTGTTTGCTCGACCTGTAAGCCATTTCGTGGCTGGTGTAGCTTTGATTCATATCTTGTTTTTATTCTGGTCATTGTTTTCCTCAGTTTCTATTTTTAACACTTTCTGCTAAGGTGATTTTCTATGGGCTATTAATCTTTAAGTCAGATAACTAGAATCCACTGCTTACTGGACTTGGTTTCACTTTGCTCTACAATCCTCTTTTTAGTTTAAATCTGACCAAGAAATCAAAATTCCTTTCTTTACTTGGACATTCCATGCATGACACAGTTTCTGTAGAGTTATTTATTTATTTTTATTTTTATTTTTGGTCTTTTCGAGACAAGGTGTCTCTGTAGCCCCAACTGGCCTGGAACTCACTCTGTAGACCAGGCTGGCCTTGAACTCACAAAGATCTTCCTGCCTCTGCCTCCTGAGTGCTGAGATTAAAGGTGTGCGCCACCATGCCCGGCATCTGTAGAGTTCTTAATTACTACTGTATCATACTTTTAAGTTGTGTACACAGTGCCATTATTTCTCACAAAGTACTCATTTCTAGAAAAGGCAAAAGTGTCAGTTCCACTCCTTGAGGCAGAAGCAGGTACCCTAACTGCTAGAAAGCAGAAAGTCAAGCAGGCCAGAAAAATAAGAATTAATATGATAAGGAGAATTATTAAAAACCAAGGTCAGCTGGAGAGCAGACTTCAAACAGACGAGTCAGGTCACTGGAACTTTGTCAAGCAGTGAACCTTAATCGCTAGGCCATCTTTCCAGCACAAGAGTCTAATTTTCGTACGCACAAGCATGTTGTTGATCAAAAGAGTCCAGCCTATATTGTTGTGACCTCACGATTCATCCTAATCTCCTCAACCTTTACATTCTACTGTGTCCCCTCTTCTGAATCTGGTCCCTTGGCTTTGGGGACAAAGGGAAAAGGAGGATGAAAAGTAAAACAGTCAATTTGTCTTTAAGGTATCACTTTGGACTCCGGACAGTTCAGGCTGTTTCTTTTCATGGGTTGGCAGTTTATCCAGGGATTCCCTTTTAATTCTGGAAACAAGCTTCATTAAGATATACCATAAACAGTTGTTTTAATAGAGAGATGTCTGAGGCCCATGACTCAAGTAGGCTGAGGTTTTTCTTTTTCTTTTGATATTTAGATGGGCCAGCTTCTCTGCTGATATTTTTTGGTCCATACTGTACAGTTCAAAGGCATACATTTTTGGCATTTAGGTTGATAGTTTTAAGATTTCAAAATTGAAAATTTATCAAAAGGTTTGGAGTAAAGAGTTTTCTAACTATATACCAGAGGGAGTCTTAATCCCCTCCTCTTTTTATTTTTAAGTATGTATATTCTTTTGTCCCATAAAATTTTAAAAGGTAGTATTATACATACCTATAGACAGGAACCAAGCTGTAAAATTTAATTAAATTTACCCAAATTGATTATTATTATTAGACTGTATACTGTTAATTTAGGAAGGCAAAACTTAATCCTTTTAGTCAAATTATTATGCAAGTTACAGGTAATACTGGGCAATAGAGAAAAATATAGAGAACATTTGTGTACATTAATCCTAAAGTTATTGTTAGAAATTTAGTATAAATTAGAAGTAAAACAAATATTACTGAGTTTGTATTTTCACTTAGTTTAAATGTATTAGTATTTTATTAAGAATATCCAATCCATTTTATTTAACATAGGCATTTTAATTTTTACTAAGTCATAGAATACCATATAATATGTAGACAAAGCTTGGGCAAAATTGAATAGCTGTCAAATAAATTTTGACTAGACATACATTTTGTTTCTTAAAATTATTTAACCAGACTATGATTTCAGAGAAACCAAGTCCATTAACTTATATTGTTTATTTTGTATTTTTGTATAAATCTCTACTGAAATACCTCTCTATATGAATGTATAATAGTTATTTTAAACATATTATTTTAAACTACAAACCTTACAGAATAAGTTTTTGGTGACCATTCCCCTACAAGGTGCTTTTGTCCCAGGCCTGGCATGAAACCTTGTTTAAAAGATGCCTTACCTAGTTGTCAAATGCTTTACAGGCAAGACACATTTGATTTTACTTTAAATTATATCTGAAATAAAATAAGATTATTTTTAAAAACAATTTTATGTCGTTAAAGTTATAACTTTATTTTCCTTAACACTATGAGAATTTGTTCAATCTCTCTCTCAGGCTCTGGAGGAGCACAACCAGTAGGTGAAAGTGTACTCTCAGCAAAGCATTCAACTGTTACCAAACATGTATAATTTTATTAGTAATTTTTAACAAAGACATGTTGATTACACAAATAACCATAGAGGCTTAATTATATTTATAGATCTGAGTCTGAGCAGAAAGGGCCATTTTTAAGTCTCACAAAGATCTTGTGTGGCCAGTGACATGGCTGATATCTGCTGTGTCTTTACAATGAGTCTGGGTACTCCTTTTCCAGGCAGAGTGCTGCACAGAAGGTGTTTGCTCTGTGTCTCAGTCATATTTCTTACTGGGTCCCCAACTTCTCTACCTTTCTTAGCACAGGTGTCAGATGACCAGATCCGCAGCCATTTTGGATTTCAAGACATCAATGGAAAGAAAGATCCTCTCTTAATAAAAACCTTTCTTTTAAAAAATATTTATTTATTTATTTACTTATTTATTTAGTGTGGCTATAACTATCATAAGCATTACTCTGAAATCTTTCAACTAGAGGGCTTATTGCATAGGTCAGTTCATCTTCTATTCACGGCACAGGTGAGAGTTTTAGACTTGTTTCTTTAGTAGCACCAACTCATTCCCCACCAGGAATGTAGTTCTCATTGCCCTCTGACTGGAGAGTAACAGTTTCAGAATCTCATCTTGAGGATCTGTCTGTGAGCACATCTTCTGGTACCGACCATTTTAGGCTGAGTTTTCCCAGGATCAGATCCTAAGATTAAGATTTGGGTGGAGGCAACTTATTTGTGAAATCATTCCATGAAGTACTGATAGAAGAGGAGAGAGTAAAACAACAAAGAGAAGGCCACCCAAACCAGAGTCTGTTATGGTACAAAACACACCCAGAATCTCTCTGCCGAGACACCAGGAAGCCAGAGTGCTTATTCACTAAATCTCATTTGTCATGGGTTGACATTCTTGAAGGGAACATGAACTCCTGGAGCCTCTGACTTCCTCACTTTCACAGTCAGAGAACAAATTCAGAAAGGACAGGGCCTGGCAGCTAGAAGCCACTGGCATGTGTTGGAACAGAGAATGCCAGAGAAATATGAGCGCCAGCGGCACCCAGTACCTGTTTGGAATGGTTGCCTGGAACTGGAATGAGTCTAGGATGCCCAGATTTCTCTCCTCACCTCTACTAAGGCTGAGATTGGAAAGTAGAATACGTGGATGATTTTGAATGGGCAAGAATTTATGACTGATCGAGATGAGATATTTTTACCCATGTCCTACTCCCTGACTTCTAGGGGGATGGGAGATGCCATTGGGACCTGGCTTCCTAGGAAGTCTTGCACAGTCATGAACACCCCATGAAAAGGAATGGAAATTTTGTAGTTACACATCTAAAGCAATATCTAAAACATATATACTTCAATGGTGTCTAAAGAGAATTTAACATAGTTAATACTTTATATATTCCTTATTATTTTAGTCATGTTTAAAGATAGACCTATAAGAAGAATACCAAATACTAAGTAAATTCTAGCGAAGTGTTTTAATCATATGTTTAACAAAAGAATACAAAAGTCATACAGAAGAATTAGGAAAATGGAAAAAAAATCCAAGCTAATCTCTGTCTCTTAGGCAACACCTGGCCACAGGTATGCTCACATTTGTGACCCAAGAATGCACAGGATACCACATATTGTCTACCTTCAAAGAACAGAGGACAGAGCCCTCTCCACTGTACTGTGAGTCATACTGGAGCTCACAAGTACTTTGAAATAAATGCTGTTGGGAAATAATTTGAACAGTTAGAGTGTGATCTCTCTAAGCACTTGGTTCATCCATCCATCCATCCATTCATTAATTCATTCACTTATTCTTTCACTTATCATTCAAAGTGTTATTTGTTGTATATCTCCCTGATTTGTGGCACTGCCCTAAGTTCCATGTGTGTCTGTGTGTATTGAACACAATGGACACCAATCTCTAGCCTTGTGGAGCATGTGTTCTAGAAAGAGAAGACACAATCAACACTAGCATTATCTAATGCATTCTAAATCAGGTGGACATAGAGAAGAAGAAATCAAAGGACAGGAGATTGAGATGCAGGCACCTTTTTGAGATGACATTCACTGAAAAAGCCATATAAGTAGCTGTCTGAAGATGAATGTTCCAGGCAGATGGCAGAGTTGGGGTACAGGCTAAGAGGTGAGTTTGTGCTGGGCACATTCAAGGAACAACAAGAGAGCCATAATAGCTTGGAGAAAGGTGGGAGGATTACTGACAGTGAGGTGCAGGGTTACAGTGGACAAGATCTGACGACCCAGCAATGTGACCTTCCCACTCAGTGATGCCGGATGTGACCTGGAAGGGTAAAGCACCCCACAGTGAAGAGTTCCCATTCTCTCTTTCCAAAGACACAGTGCCCATTCATAACCCGTGCTGCTACATACTGTGTTGTCTCGTCCTCCACTCATCACAGTGCTTCTTATTTGCCGTCAGGTGCTTCTCTCATTACACCACATGGATGAGTGTGAGTCACTCAGTGGAGACTCGGTGCCGATGGCTGGAATGACTCCATAGTGTTTAGGGCGGGGGAAGAAGAAGTGAGAAGAGAGTCGGAGCCCAGTGATGGTGGAAACCATGAGTCAGTTCAGAATGGCTTCTGTAGTGGGGGGAAGATAACCTGCCGTAAGCAAGGAAGCTGGAAATGCCAGTTTCCTATTCCGGAATATGGCTGCGGAGTCTGGTCTCTAGCCTTGCCCCACCTCCGTGCCTTTTCTCTGGTTGTTACTCTTCTTGGAACATCCATGACAATGAGGAAAATATGGAAAGAAATGGGGTTGTTAAGTCCACCAAAAACCACCGGATGGGAACCTTCCCTCTTGACTCAGCTGCGACTCTGTATTTTCTCTAGTTTTAGGTCACTCTCAGGTGTCCATGACTTGTAACTAAAAAACCCCTGCTTAACACATTCATCTCACATTCTGTGAGGCACTTTTATCCTCACACTGATTTTCTTATGATATGTAGTTATATTTGTCCAATCTATATATAAATTATATTCTTTTTTTTTTTTTTGGTCTTTTCGAAACAGGGTCTCCCTGTAGCCCTCTCACATTCTGTGAGGAGGAATTACAAGTCCTTAAGCCAACAGAGTAAAACGGATGCCCTCTGACCTCCAGGAAGGGACAACTTTTTTTTTAATTTTTTAATTAATTTTATTTATTTCTGTATGTGTATGAATGTACTGTCTGCATGCAAGTTTGTGCACCCGTGACGTGCAATGCCGCGGAGGTCAGAAGAGGGTGTCGGATTCCCCTGGAACTGGAGTTCTCCTGGAATTGGAGTTTCAGACAGTTCTCGGCCGCCATGTGGGTGCTGGGCATTGAACCTGGGTCCTCTGTAAGAGCGGTTGGCGCTCTTAACCGCTAGGCCATCTCTCTAGCCCAGGGACAACTTTTTGAAACGAGAACTTATTTTTTTTTTTCCTAGAACTTAGGAGCGGCCCAGGAAGAGGACTGTGATGGAGGATTTCTAGTCTCGGAATATCCCCTAAGAACACTGCAGAAAGTGTCCATTTTCCCTAAAGTGTCTATGAGAGTTATTGAAAATCATACAAAATAAAATTATGACTTCATCTCTGTACTCAAAAACAAGTAAGGGAACACAAATAAAGTGCTCCCGATCTTCCCAGATGGAGAGAAACCGGAGAAAAATAGAGACTTAGGCTGGGGCCACTCTGGAAGCTCAGGCAAGAGCTGTGAGCCAAGGTTTACTCCAGAGAATTAGCCTTAGCCATAGTCTTTGTCTTGTTTTTAAATTTTTATTTGTTTGTATTTATTTTTAGGCAGGTGTTGCTATTAGGCCAGACGGTGTCCTGACCCTTCTGCTTTTGTTTCTAGAGTGCGGGGCTCACAGGAATGCCACCCTACCCTATGTTCTCAGACTTTTTTTTTTCCTATTTTATTTTATGTTTGAGACATGGTCTTACATAGCCCAGGCCTACCTCAAACTCTCCATGTAGCCTAGGATGACCTTGAACTTCCGAGCTCCAGATCCTCCTGCCTCCACCTCCTGAGTGCTAGTAGGATGCAGACGGTCATGTGTGTTCCGTTCCACCACACCCAGCTTACTTTTATTTTCATGCTTGTTTTAAGCCTTTGAAACGGTGTACCACTCTGACTTCTGTGAAAGTTCTGTGCAGGCTATACAGGCATTTTTATCCTCACACTGATTTTCTTATGATATGTAGTTATATTTGTCCAGTTTATATATAAATTATATGTATTTTTTGGTCTTTTCGAGACAGGGTCTCCCTGAAGCCCCAGCTGTCCTGGAACTTGCTCTGTAGACCAGGCTGGCCGTGAATTCACAAAGATCCGCCTGCCTCTGCCTCCCAAGTGCTAAGATTAAAGGCATGCACCACCACGCCCGGCATATAAATTATATTCTTAATTAGGTTAAAAGATAGCAGGTTTCCATATGGCTTTTGAAAAAAATGGGGTCTTGGGGCTGGAGGGATGGCCTAGCGGTTAAGAGCACCGATCCCTCTTGCAGAGGACTGGGGTTGGATACCCAGCACCCACATGGTGGCTGAGAACCGTCTGTAACTCCAATTCCAGAACTCCAGTTCCAGGGGAATCCGATACCCTCTTCTGACCTCCGAGGCATTGCACGACACGGGTGCACAGACCTCCATGCAGACAATACAATCATACACATAAAAAATAAATAAAATTAAAAAAAGAAAAAATGGGGTCTCACTATGTAGCCCCAGATAGCCTGGAACTCACATAGACCAGGCAGGTCCTGAATTTATAGAAACCTTCCTGCCTCTGCTTCCTGAGTGGTGGGATTAAAGGCGTGTGCTACCATGCCTGGCCTTCCAATGGCTTTTCATTTTGATTAATGTTCTTCCTACTCCCTATCATCTATGCTTGTTACCAAGGGAAAAGTTAAATAAACCTTCTAGCTCTACTTGCTTTTAGCTGAATTTTAAAATCACCAGTTTGGAGGCTGGGGCTCATTCTGTAAAGTGCTTGCTGTGCAAGCATGATCTACTTTTGAATCTCAACCCATATAAAAAAGCCCTGTTGAGCCGGGCATGCTAGCACATGCCTTTAATCCTAGCACTTGGGAGGCAGAGACAGGCGGATCTTTGTGAGTTCAAGGCCAGCCTGGTCTACAGAGTGAGTTCCAGGACAGCTGGGGCTACAGGGAGACCCTGTCTCGAAAAAGGCCAAAAAAATAAATAAATAAATAAATAAATAAATAAATAAATAAATAAATAAAATAAAAAAGCCCTGTTGAGATTTGTAATCCCAGTGCTAGGGACACTGGACAGGAGGATCCCTGGGGCTTGCTGGCCAGGCAGTGTAGTTGAATCAGTGAGCTTCAAGTTCAGGGAGAAACCCTATGGTGGTGCATGCCTTTAATCCTAGCCCTTGGGAGGCAGAGGCAGGCGGATCTTTGTGAGTTCAAGGCCAGCCTGGACTACAATGTGAGTTCCAGAACAGCTGGGGCTATAGGGAGACCCAGTCTCGAAAAGACCAAAAAAAGGAAAAAAAAAAAAAAAAAAAGCCACACACTTTAATTCAAATACTCGGGGAGACAGAGGCAGGGGGATCTCTGTGAGATGAGGCCAGTCTGGTCTACATATTGAGTTCCAGCAGCTGGGACTATAGGGAGATCCTGTCTCGAAAAGACCAAATATGGGCTAGAGAGATGCCTCAGCACTTAGAGCACTGACTGCTCTTGAGAGAGACCCAGTTCGATTCCCACACACCATGGCAGCTAAGAACTGTCTTTAACTAGTTCCAGGGGTTCTGCGCCCTCTTCTGACCTCTGCCGGCATTGCATGACACAAGTGCACAGACTTACATGCAGACAGTACACCCATACACATAAAAAAAAAAGACCAAATAGAGGTTTCTTTGCAGCCTAGTAGGCCCCCAGACCGTGGGAAACTGAGAGTGCCATGCCAACTCCAGCCTCTGCTTGCTTAATTGATGGAAGCAACCTAAGTGCCCCTGGACTGATGAGTGGATAATGAAAATGGTGCACATTTACACAATGGAAGAATTCATCATGAACATGAAAGTAGGAAATTGCTGGACATGGGGCATAAGGTCTATCTTTAATCCAGCACACATTTGAGTCAGAGGCAGAAGATCTTTGTGAGTTCAAGCGCCCTGAGTCTACAGAGGAGTGTTCCAGGAAGTTAGTGGGGCTACAGGCAGACCTCGTCTTGAAAAGACAGAAAAAAAAAAAAAAAAAAAAAGAGGAAATCATGAAATTTGCAGGTAAACGAATAGAACTAGAATGTGTTGTACTAAGTGAAGTAATACAAACCCAGAAAAGCAAATGACACATATTATTCTCTTTTTGTAGATCTTAGCACCGAATCCTTATACGAGTCTATATCCTGATGTAACTGTAGGAGCCAGGAAAACAGAAAGGAACCAGGGAGATCAAGGGAAAGAAGGAACCTGAGAGAGAACAGCAGGAGACTGTGTTACCAAGGGGGTGATGGGTAAAACGAGGGCATCTAAGTGGGAGGAGGGAAAGGAAGGCTACGCAAGGAGCTGAGGCTGCGCAAGGAAGAAGGAGCTCAAAGACAGGAGTCTGGAGACAGGTAAAGGGAAATGGGGAAAATGGGGATAGTTTAACTGGGAAGGGAGGAGGAAGAAGGGTCGTACAGGGAGCAAGAGAACATAGATGGATAATGCCTAGCTGGTGTAAAAAAAACAGAGGGAAACATACTAAGTTCAAAACCACATGGAAAATTACATACAATATTTCTTTTAAAATTTTTTTTATTTATTATTTTTTTATGTGTATGAGTATACTGTCTGCATGTAGGTTTGTGCATCTGTGTCATGCAATGCCTCATGGGTGCTGGGAATCGAACCCCCTCTGCAAGAGCAGTCAAGTGATACTAACTTGACTTCATTGGCCTTAATATAAATGACAGGATGCATGAGCTCCAGGGAGGGGCTACGGGAAGGTGCCCCAGGGAAAGGGGGGTAGAGATGATTAAGGAGTCGTGTATGAGATGCACCAAAATTCAATACAAATTAAAAAAGACTAAATAAGCAAACAAATAAAATAAAAATATGATGGAGTTGGGCTGGCGAGATGGCTCAGTCGGTAATGGTGTTTGCCGCATACAGGCAACCTGACTTCAATCCTGGAACCCGTGTAAAGATGGTGAGAATCAACTCCATCAAGCTGTCCTCTGGCTTCCAGGTGTCATGACACACCTCCCTCATCATATACACACGATGATGATGAAGATGATGATAAAATTTAAAAGTGGCTAGAAATAGAGGAAGATACCTAATGTCAATCTCTATCCTCTACATCCAACTTCATGTATGTATACTCCCACATACAAATATACACATACACATAAAACTTGAAAAAATGACTAATTTTGGAAAGTCACACAGCAAGGAAATATCCATTACTTTTCTTCCAGTATTTCCGTTGAACATGACGCCTCTGACTAAAGCCACCTCAGCAAACTTTACCCCCCATCCCCCCCATCCCCTTGGAGCAAGTTGATCTACTTTCCCCATTCCTCCAGGGAACTGTAGCCATTTGCCATTGTCCCATCTTCTCCATACAAAGGACAACTTCTATATCCTAAGAATGATCTGTTGCATTAACTATTCCTAGGAAAAGGAATTAAAATGACATGTCATGATTTCTTTTTGATCTTTTTGAGACAGGGTCTCCCTGTAGCCATGGCTGGCCTAGAACTCCCTATGTAGACCAGGCTGGTCTTGAACTCACAGAGATCTGCCTGATTCTGCCACCGAGTGCTGGGATTAAAGGAGTGCACCACCATGCCCAGCTAGGTCGAGACTTTTTAAAAAATGTATATTTTTATTGTTATTAAACTTTTTCATACATCATACATCATTTCTCAATCCAATTTACAGTCACTTCTCTTTCCACGCCCCCCACCCCACCTGAGTTCATGCACTCTGCCATACATGTCTTGCATCTTTTTCTGAGTCTTTCCAGAGTTGTTTTTCAAAGCAGAGGCTTATTGTTTTTGGTAGAACTTCACTGTTTCAGTTGTTTTTTTTCCAGTTCTTTTGTTGTTGTTGTTCTTTCCAACTTGTATTGCTTATGTATATATATATATATATATATATATATTATACATACATATACATATACATGTGTATATACATATACATACATATATATCTATACACATACATAAATATATAGATACATACATACACATATCACCTGAATTGGAGGATTTTCTTTTTCTTTTTCTTTTTCTTTTTTTTGGGGGGGGCTAAAAGATGTCAGTCATGTTTTCCTTAAGTAAGTGTTTGAAGGCTCCTCCTTGGCAAGCCCAAACAACCATCAATCCTGCCCTTGTATTCCACACTGGGGTTTTCCCTTTCCATGGTCACCCAAATGAGGTCCAGTAAGCACCACGTCCTGTCTTGATCTTCCTGTACTGGCCTCCATGATACAGCCTGGGTAGTCCAGCAATGGCAGTCTATACTCTGAAGAGGGTGAATCCCTGTAGCTGCTCAGTGATCATGACTTTTTAAGCAGCAAATTTTCTTTAGATTCACAGGATCCACAGCATCTGGTGACTATCACAGAACAATAGCCCATATGCCAGAAAGTCAGCCTTCATGAAATTGCCACTGTCCTGGAATTTGTAACTATCTTAGTGACCCCATCTGCTATGTATCTCATGACTCCCAATATAAGCCTTTTGCCTTCAACCCCTAGGCAAGGATACCTTCCATATTTTTTGGCATGTGAGTTTTCCAGATTAATCTCCTTTTGCCCCAAATAATTCATCTTCAAGTCATTGGCCTTTTCATGGGGCCAGCAATGAGCTAGGGCTTGTTTATTGATATCACTTCATTTTCATTAAAAACTTCCTCCTCCTCCTCCTCCTCCTCCTCCTCCTCCTCCTCCTCCTCCTCCTTAGAGGCAGGGTATTACTCCATAGTCCAGGCTGGCCTAGAACTCTGGTGATCCTTCTGTTTCATTCTCCCAAGAGCTGACATCAGAGGTATGGCCCAGCACACCTGCCAGAAACATTTTCTTGAATTAAAGGTTTTAGCATTTATTCTGATTCCTTGCTGTCTTTTGTTATTTTTCTTTTTAAAAATCTCTCTCTCTCTCTCTCTCTCTCTCTCTCTCTCTCTCTCTCACTTTCTGTATGCATTTTCATGGTGTGAGTACAGGCATATACCACAGTCCTGGTATGGGGGTCAGATGACAACTCAGTGTTGGGCCTCACCATTTAGCTTGTTTGAGATGGGGGTCTCTCTTATATATCGTGGTGGGCCCCAGGCTAGCTGTCCTAAGAGCTTCCAGAGTCTCTCCTATGCTCACCCCCCCAATCTCCATGTAGGAATGCTGGGATTACAGGTGTCCACTACTACATTTAGATTTTATTTATTTTTATTTTATGTGTATTAGTGTTTTGCTTGCCTGTATATAAGTCCACCCATGTGTACAATGTCCAAGGAAGACAGAAGAAGGCATCAGATCCCTTGAAACTGGAGTTACAGATGGTTGTTAGCCACCATGTTAGCTAGGAATGGAACCCCCGGTCCTCTGCAAGAACAGCCAGTGCTCTTAACCACTGAACCATCTCTCTAGCTCCTACATCTGGCTTTTAAGTGAGTTCTAGGGATCTGCATTCAGGTCGTCAGGCTTGCGTGGAGAACTTTACCCACTAAACCATCTTCCTGGTCCCTGTCCAGTGCTCCTGGGTGCTTTCATTATCTGTAAATGATGGCTTATTCTTTTAGTAATTTTCTATACTATTTGTCCTCACTAATTTTCTCTTTTAGGGTGAATTCGGTTTTCCTAGTTATTAGAACAAGGCTTTATTCAGATAATAGTTCTAGCTCCCTGATCCCTTATAATTGGTTTTGAAACTTGATCTGTGATGAACTGAGGCTGGCCTTGATCTCACAGTCCTCGTGCTTCAGTCTCCCACATGCACCCTGGCATATACCATCACACCACACCTTCAGTTGAACTTTTTTTAGCCCCCCCCTTTTTGTTTTTGAACTGTAGAAACATGGTAGTTAGTTTTCTGAAATTTCTTAGCTTTGTTCCCCTGCCCACTTTTCCAGGTACTTTTCCATTGAAATACATTTCAGACATATCTCCCCCTGTAGAGCTCCATTCTAGAAGAGTCTTGGCTGGTCACTTTCACAGTTCATGGGATTGTTCCAACTCTTTTAGGTCTAATCAGATGCTGGCGTCCCCCTGCTACATGAGTTTGCAGAATCTTCTGCTGTTTCTGTTATTTGTCCTAAACTGGCATGCTGCAGTTTATTGCTGTTTTTAGGTTTGTCATATACCTTGTGACTGTTTCTGCTTTCTTTTGCACAGAGGAAGTATGGGTAGCAGATGAGTCTTTTTAGCTATCAGAGGTGTTTCTTGATTCACTTACATTGAATTTGGGGTGGATTTTTGTGAGGCTGTGTTCATGGCAGAGAGCCATTGTTGATTTATGATATGGTAGGATGATACTCAGAGAAACCTTTGCAAGATCAACCTGGCAAAAGTTTGAGGTCGAAGGAAGATAGTGAAATGAGATGACCAATTATGACATACATCAACAGTCCAGATCAGAGATAATGACAAGGGAGAGGCAAGTGGGGATGGCAGGGAGGAGACAGATGGAATGAACACAGTGTAGTTGTGATGAAGGAGGGGTGGTGAAGAGTTTGATCTGCTTAAACTCATTCTAAGATATTAATTTGCATAAAATTGTTAATGGAATTGTTTTCTTAATTTCTTTCATTCCTTCATTTCTTTCTCCTTCTCCATCCCTCAACTCTTCCTCTCTCCTTCCCTCCCTCCCTCCCTCCCAGTTATTGCGTTGCAGGCCTCTGGCTCCCTGTATCCATGGCTTTCATATTATTTTTGGATTGTTCATTACTGGTGTGTAGGCTGCTCTTGTACTCTGTGGCTTTGCTGAAGTCGTTAGGTTCAGTGATATTCTTTTCGTATGTGTGTAGAATCTGAGCACTCTTGGTGGGATCACAACATCCATGAACAGTCTTTCTTCTTCTCTTCCACTTTAGGTGTCTTTTATTTTCTTATCTTGCACAGTTTCTCTGGCTTCAACTTTTAGCCCAATGTTGAACAGCAGTGGCAAAAGCAGACATCCTTGTTTTGCTCTTGATCTTAGAAGGAAAGGTTTCATGTTAGGGAGGTTCCCTTCTATTCTTAGTTTTCTAAAAGACTTTTTTTTCAAGATAGGCTGTTGGATTTTGGGTGTGTTATACTGGCTGATTTTCTTCTGGGGATCATGACCTTGCAGCATAATCCTTTTAATATACTGCTGAACTTGGATTGTTGAGTTTTTTAAATTTGCTGCTAAGCACTGAACTCAGGGCCTTAAGCATCCTAGTCAAGTGCTCTACCACTGAGCTAAATCCTTAGCTCACAAATTACTAGTGTTTTTATAGAGACTTTTTGTTCTATATTCATAAAGGGTATTATCTGTAGGTTCTTTTATTTACTCTTTGATCATGTCTTTTGCTTTGGTATGAAGGAAGTACTGATGTCCCTTCTCCTCTGTCTTTCAAGTGTTTTGGAAGAGTTCAAGCTAATGTTTTAAAACTTTTGACAGAATAAGATAAGGTCTTGTTAAGCAGCCTGAGCTGGTCTGGAACTCCTTAGCCTCCTGCTTCTGCTTTCTAAGCCTTGGATCACAAGAGCTAGACTT
Source organism: Rhizomys pruinosus (assembly GCA_009823505.1). Lineage (NCBI taxonomy): Eukaryota > Metazoa > Chordata > Mammalia > Rodentia > Spalacidae > Rhizomys > Rhizomys pruinosus. The sequence goes on from VZQC01004541.1 coordinate 1,562,701, forward strand.
ACATAATCTTGTCTAGGACATCACAACATCATACAATTTCATAGTATTCTTTTATCCTTTTTGCCCTATCATTTACCATTTTAGTTATTTGTCATCCTTTCTCTCACTTTTCTCAGAAATCTAGTTGATGTTTGTCAACCATGTTGATCTATTTAAAGAATTCACTCCTAATCCCACCAATTCTATTACTGTTCTAATCTTCATCTCATTTATCTCAATTCTAATTTTGTAAAATGTCTTCCCCTCTACTAGTTCTAGGTTTACTTTCCTCTCTTTTCTCACTCATTAGGCAAGTTAGGGTCTTCATGCTGGCCACAGGTGGAGTCTGTCCTCAGAGTCCGAGCTGCATGCATCAGGACCCTCCAGCCACAAAGGCCCAGGACTGGGATGAAGGATGCTGACATATTCTTGGAAAAGAACGCCAAGGGTACACAGCCCTCTGATGGGGAGAGACCATTATTCTTAGCTTTAGCTACCTAGAGTGGAGTCGCATCGATCCAGAGAGAATCCAGGGAGCAGAGAGAGAGCAGATGTTGGTTCAGATTCTACAACCCCCTGCTGCTCTTTCTGTCACTAAGTTTTAGGTTTTCTTGAATAACTGTCTCTTCGCTGTATTTCTTCAGGGCTATTTCCAGAGAATTTAATGGTTGTTTAATATTTTGTTTATTATTTTTATTTCATGTATATGAGAGTATTGCTCACATGTATGTAAGTGCACCTGTGTTGCACAATGCCTACAGAGGTGAGAAGAGGACATTAGAACCACTGGAACTGGAGTTACAGTTGTTAGCTGCTATGTGGGTACTGGGAACTGAACCCAGGTCCTCTGCAAGAGCAACCAGTGCTCTGAAATGCCAAGCCACTTCTCCAGCCTCGAGTGGTTTTTTTTTTTTAATATTTAGAAAATTTTTAATCTTATGTGTATGAATGTATTGCCTGTTTGTAAGTGCACCAGTGTCATACTATGCCCAGGATAGTCAGAAGAGGGTGTCAGGTTAAGGACAGTTGTTAGCTGCCTTGTAGGTGCTGGGCATCCAACACAGGTCCTGTGCAAGGGCAGCCAGTGCTCTTAACCACTGAGCTATCTCTCCTACCCTTCAAATGGTTTCTTTTTAAAAATATTTTTCCACCAATTTCCCTGGGGAGTGAGCTCGAAGAACTCCTGCTGTCATGTCAGAGGAAGACACTTCTCCGTTCCTCAACATTTTCTAGTTCCTGCTGCATTTTCCGGTCCTTTCCACAGAAAACCACTCATTTGCTTCCTCTCTGTCTGCAGTGGAGCTCTACTCTGATTGGTCTCCATTACTGAGGGTCACAATGTAACAAACTGCTGAGCCAAGAGGAAAATCAATTTGCACATGAGGAGTGAAGTGTTCTTCCCCCACCCCTCCTTTTCTTCCCAAGATATCATGAAAATCGATGACTGAACACTGAGGACCAACTCCCCTAAACTGCAGCCAAGGAAGCAGGAGGGGAAGACCAGGTGGGAATGAGTGATTTCAACAAAGCTTAGAAGTTGGAAAGCAGACGGAGGGATGTGACTGACAATGTGGGGCAGAGGAGAAAAGGAGAGGAACTGTTTATCTTTGGGGAGGAGTGGGTTTCTCCTTCAGATTCTAGCGATGCTCATGAGTTCCAGATATAGAGGAATATGAAAGGGGATTGAGAAACGGAGCTAAAAATGCTGTGAACACGAAAACTCTGTTCAAGACCGTTTACCCATTCCTCTCCCATTTGCAAAGTACCCAGCAGCCAGATGTTTAGTTCTGGGGCTTTTCTCTATTACAAATAAACAAATGGTCTGGAAAGTGCTGGAGAACATGTGGGTGTCACTGCCTCAGAGGACAGCTCCCTGCAGTGAGGTGTTTCCAATTGTTCTCCAACATCCATTATGTGGAAACAGGTCAGGAAAGTCTCAAGAGCCATGCAGGGACAGGCAAAGCTCACACAATCACCAGGTGTTGCTGGTGGGAGGATAAGTAGAATTATTTTAAAAACTATTTAGCAACTTTATTAGGAATGAGCATTTGTATGAGCTAATGTTCCACTGATAATTATAAATACAATAACGTATTTCTACATATCTGCTAGAAGACAAGCACTTGGATATCCATGCAGCACCATCTGTAGTGCCCCAACCAAGCTACTCAAACGCATATCAGCAATATTAGTACATCAGTCATTATATACAAAAAATACATTTACCAGTATTGAGACTGGAAGAGCAGCTGATGAAGAATAATATGAATCAACTTTACAAGACTGTGTTGAAAGAAAACAGATGCAGAAGAGCATACATCCTCTGATTTCATCTGTACACAGTACAAAAACAGGCAAAACTACCATGTGATTTTAGTGGTAGAAATAAAGATTATCCCTTAGTAGTGATGGGACATTGTCATGAGTGAAGCTTCTGCATTTTCTTTTCTTTTATCCTTTAAAAAAAATCTAAGTGCAGTTTACATGGCTACGTTCAGTTTGGGAAAGCCATCAAGTTGTACACTATTAAATACCAGTTTATTACATTTATTTATTTATTCATTCATTCATTCATTCATTCTTTCTTTCTTTGGTCTTTTCTAAGACAGGGTCTCCCTGTAGTCCAAGCTGGCCCAGAATTCACTATGTAAACCAGGCTGGCCTTGAACTCACAGAGATCTGCCTGCCTCTGCCTCCTGAGTGCTGGGATTAAAGGTGTGTGTCACCACCACACCCAGGCCCAAATCTGCTTTTAGGTACGTAATTTTTACTTCAGGAAATCAAAAGTAAAGGAGAAAATTTCATTTTCAGAGTAAAAGCACTGTATTAATGCATTTTTTTTTGAGACATGGTCTCCCTGTAGCCCCAGCTGTCCTGGAGCTCACTATGTAGACCAGGTTGGCCTTGAACTCACAGAGATCCACCTGCCTCTGCCTTCAGAGTGCTGGGATTAAAGGTGTGCACCACCACACCCAGCCGCATTAGTGCCTCTTATTAGTAAATTTTCTGTTGCTATAATGAAACACACAAGGCTGGGTACTTTGTAAGGAAAAGAAGTTTGTTTAGCTCACAGTTCTGTTGAGGACCTCCTGGCAGGTCACATGAGACTAGGGGGAGGGTGCATAGGAAGGAAGGCCACACGAGGGGACAGGAGCCAGGGAGTGGTGGGCAGTGAGGACTGCTCACTGCTTATGGGGCATCTTACTGTAATAATTCTCTTTCCCAACAGGGTTGTGATGAAGATCAAGCCTCCTACACATGAATCCCTTAGGGAACAGGCCATATCCAGACTATAATGATGCCCAGTGAGATTCAGGAAAAGACCTCTTTGTAACATTACTGTCCATCAAAAACAGACTTAACTCATACTTACTAAGAAGAGACTTTTAAAAGTTAGTTTATTTTTTGGTCATTGAGATGGTTTAGTAGGTAAGGGTGCTTGCCACTAAGCCTGACCACCTCCATGGAGCCCACATGTAGAAGGAGAAGACTGGCTCCTAAAAGTTTTCCTCTGACCTACACACACACACACACACACACACACACACACACACACACACACACACACATGGCCTAAGCCTGCCCACACACGTACACAAAATAAAAATAGGCAGAAAATTATTTTTTTGCACGTGGGATGTATGTTTGAATGTGTGTAGGCACATGTGTGTGCCTTATTCCTTGAGGCAGTGTTTCTCAGCTGAATCAGAGCTTCACGATTTGGCTCATCTGATAGTCAGTTGGCTCCAGGGATCTCATCTCCATCGTCTGGGCACTGAGATGAGCTGCCAACCCATCCAGCTTTTATGTGGGTTCTGGGAATCTGAACTCCAGTCTTCAGGCTTGCGTGGCAAGCACTCCCTCCTGAGCCATCTCCCCAGTGCTGAACAGATTGCTTCAGTGGGGACTGTTGTTTGTTTGTTTTATTTGTTTGTTTGTTTGTTTTAATGTAGCCCAGGCTGGCCTGGGACTCCTGTGATCAGTTTAGGGAGATATTTTGATCCCAAGATCTTCAAGTATGTCATAAATCAATGTCTTAATTTCTTTTCCTGTGATAAAATACCCTGACAAATTGGCTTAAGGAAGGACAAATTTATTTTGACTCTCAGTTCAAGGTATTCCATCTTATTGGGGGAGTTGAGGCAATGGGATCTTGAAGCAGCTGACAGGCCACATTTCTTCTGCAGTAGGAAGAAGACAGCACATGAATAAACATGCTCAGCTTCCTCTCTCCATTTACAAGGCCTGATATCCCAGCCCAGAGAATAAAGCCATTCAGTCTTCCCACCTGATTAACCTAATCAGGATAATCCCTGAAGGCATGCCCAGAGACCATGTCTCCCAGGTGACTCTCTGTATTATCAGATTGACAATTTGTCATGTCAGGCTTCTTGGAATTTTCTCCAATATGGAAGAATAAACAAGGCTAGAAAGAATCAGCCTTTGAACAGAAAATACCTATGGAAGAATAAACAAGGCTAGAAAGAATCAGCCTTTGAACAGAAAATACCTTTCTTTGAGACTATTTGGGGAGAGCTGTTCTATGGACTAGTGTTTGTTTAGCTTTATGAGTGAGTGTCCTATGGAGAACTGGGACTTGACTGTAGTATGATCAAATCAACAACTACTTACAACATCTAAGACATAGAGTCAACCCAAATGTTTAGTCATAAAAAAATGATACCATTCAGGAAAATGGACAGCCTGGACAACACTATATATAGTAAGTGAAATAAGCTTGACTCCAAAAAACAAATATCACAAGTTCTCTCTCCTACGGAGAGGCTGAAAATGTTGACCTGAATGGAGAGTAATGACTATTGGAGTTGCGAGGGTAGTGGGTAGAGGAGGGGAAGGAGATCGATTAACAGGCACTAAAATACACAATGATAAAGAATGTTTACTCACAAGAGACTATTATACATTTTTATATGTTTCTTAAAGCCAATATTTTTTGAAGCTCTGTGCATTTCATACAAAATTACATTACAAATCAGATCTAGACCTGTGCCCACCTCCCTGCCCCCCATCCCACCAGAGCTCATGCATTCTGCCAAACATGTTTTTATCTTTTTCTCAGCCTCTCTCAAAATTCTCGATGCAGAAGTTTCCTGTTTTGAGTAGAAGTTCACCATTTCAGTCAGTTCTTTGACACAGTCTTTTCTGTTGTTGTTATTCCTTTAATATGCATCACTCCAAAATATGCACATATGCATGACACATATATCATAGGCTTTAGCATTTTCAGCTTATTATTTTTTTCTTTATTACGCTGAAAGATGTCATTTTTGAAGTCTCCTTGGCAAGCCCAAACCACTGTCAGTTCTACCCTTGTGCTCCACACTGGGGTTTTCCCTTCCCATGGTCACCAAATGAGGTCCAGTAAGCACCGAGTCCTGTCTTGATCTTCCTGTACTGGTCTCTGTGATACAGCCTGGGTAGTCCAACAATGGCAGTCTATACTCAGAAGAGGCTGAAACCCCAGAAGTAGCTCAGTCCATAAGCTGGATGTCTCAGCAGTCCCCATCTGGCACTGAAGGTTTGGAGGATTCTTGGAAAGACATGAGTCTTCAGTCCATATTGGAAGGTTGAAAAGCTGTGTCTTCTCACATCTCTGAAGGATGGCAAAAGCAGTGGCAGCCACAGGGTAGCTGCACTTGCCAGTAAGACAGACAAAACAAGCTGGGCGTGGTGGCGCACGCCTTTAATCCTAGCACTTGGGAGGCAGAGGCAGGCGGATCTTTGTGAGTTCAAGGCCAGCCTGGTCTACAAAGCGAGTTCCAGGACAGCTGGGGCTACAGGGAGACCCTGTCTCAAAAACATCAAAAA
>VZQC01004541.1:1579611-1629910 GCA_009823505.1 Rhizomys pruinosus
TTGTGCTTCAGGTGGTCCTGGCAAGTCCCTGATCTAACTACTGTGCACTGAGCCTTCAGATTTGAGTTCCTTTAGGAGCCATAGAAAAATTCACGATGTTGGAAAACCCTATGAATGTAAGATATGTAGTAAAGACTTCATTTATCTTGCTTTACTCAAAATGCATGAATGATCTCATACTGGAGAAAAACTCTATGCCTGTAAACAGTGTGGTGAAGCCTTCAGAAGTCACAGTTCCTTTCAAAGACATAAAATAACTCACACTGGGAGAAAGCCTTATGAATCTAAACAGTGTGGTAAGCCCTTCATTTATTCTTCTTTACTTCAGAGACAGGAAAGAAATCATAATGAGGAAAAGCCCTATATTGTAAACAGTGTGATAGGTCTTTTAATTATCCCTCTTTACTCCAAAGACATGAAAAACACACACCAGTGAGAAACCGTATGAATGCAAACATTGTTGTAAGAGTTTAGACCTCACCATTTCCTTCAAGTACATGAGAGAACATATATGATGGAAAAGACATAAATTTGAACCCTATGATAAAGCTTTTAGGTGTTAAAGTTCTTTTTGGAGTCATAAATTCATGTTGTAGAAAAATCCTAATGAATGTAAATAATATATTAAATCCTCTATTTATTCATATTTACTTAATTGCATGAAAATCTCATGCTTGTGGAAAAGCCCATGAATGCAAACAGTGTGATAAAGCCTTTAACTCTCAGAGTACCTTTAAAAGACCTAGAAAAGTTCATACAGGCATAAAACTATATTCATATATACAATGTGGTAAGTCCTTCATTTATCTCTGCTCTTGCAGAGGACCCGGGTTCGATTCCTAGCACCCACATGGAGGCTAAGAACCATCTTTAACTTCAGTTCCAGGGGAATCTGACCTCCTCTTCTGACCTCTGCAGCATTGCATGACATGGGTGTACCATACAGTACACTCATACACATAAAAATAATAAATAAACAAATAAATAAATAAATAAATAAATAATGCTACCATTCTAACATTGTTAAAGCCATGAGATGTCAGAGTTCCCTTCAAGTACATGAAGAAACTCACATTATAGAAAAACTCAAAAAAAGAAAAAAGGAAAAAAAAAACTCAATGAATGTTAACAATGGTGAAGGTTCTGCATGTTACAGTTCTTTTCAGTTACATAAAGGAATTCATATGGGAAAAAAAACAACTGTGACTATAATAGTGTGGTAAATTCCTTCACTGTATGAAATAAGTCCTACTAGAGAAAACTGTATTTCCTAAGGCATCAAAAGACAGGACAGAAGCAGATAACCCCTGTGAATGTCAATAACTTGAGAACTTTCAGATTTTCCTGTTTCCTTCAAATGTATGTAAAAATTTGTGAGACTAAATTTTTGTGAATATTAAATACACTGAACCCTCTTTTGTTGTTATTTTGGAACAATGACAAGCTCAATAGAGAAAAGTCTTACTGATGAAAGAAATATACTGAGTTTCAACACCATTTAAAATGGAAAGAAACCCTCATTTTGCAGGAACATTTTTTTTTTTTTTTGTCTTTTCGAGACAGGGTCTCCCTGCAGCCCCGGCTGGCCTGGAACTCACTCTGTAGACCAGGCTGGCCTTGAACTCCCAGAGATCCACCTGCCTCTGCCTCTCAAGTGCTGGGACTAAATGTGTGTGAATGAGCAAAATGTTCAGATATTTTCTGTCATATCCACCTAATGTTGCATTATGATTCATAATGGACATAGACCTTTTTTTTCTTTTTGAGACAGGGTCTCCCTTTAGTCCCAGCTGTCCTGGAGCTCACTCTGTAGATGAGGCTGGCCTTGAACTCACAGAGATCTGCCTGCCTCTGTCTCCCAAGTACTAGGATTAAAGGTATGCACCGAGGCTGACTGGACATAGACCTTCTAAGAACGCCTGGTCAGTTGAAACTCTAGCAGTTTGGAATATAAAGAATTTTTTTTTGGCCTTTTTGAGACAGGGTCTCCCTTTAGTCCCAGCCGGCCTGAAGCTCACTATGTAGAACAGGCTGGCTTTGAACTCACAGATATCCACCTGCCTCTGGCTCCTGAATGCTGGGATTAAAGGTGTGTGCCGCCACACCCAGCATGAAAACTCTTAATAGAAGGAAATCCTGTAAAGTTCAGCATGTTGATAGAAATTAATGTGGATAATGCTCAAACTTTCACATGAATAAAAAAATGAAATAGAGCCAGGTATGGTGGTGCATGCCTTTAATCCTAGCACTCGGGAGGTAGAGGCAGGCGGATCTTTGTGAGTTCAAGGCCAGCCTAGTCTACAGAGTGAGTTCCAGGACAGCTGGAGCTACAGGGAGACCCTGTCTTGAAAAGACAAAAAAAGAATGTAATACAAGTTGTGACTATATCGTACTCAGAAGTCGTTGGATTTTTTTAAACTTTTTTTATTTTATTTATTTTTTACGTGTATGAGTGTACTGCCTGCGTGTAGGTTTGTGCACCCATGTTGTGCAATGCTATGGACGTTAGAAGAGGGTCTCTGATTCCCCTGGAACTGGAGTTAAAGACGGTTCTCAGCCACCATGTGGGTGCTGGGGATCGAACCCAGGTCCTCTGCAAGAGCAGTTGGCACTCTTAACTGCTAGGGGACTTGGGGCATCTCTCCAGCCCCAAGTCGTTGGATTTTAAAAAAGGGTCACGTAGTCCTGTAATCATTGCTACTCCAATGGCCCAGGTAGGAGTATGAAAAGTTTGAGGCCTGCTTGGGCAACTTAATTTAACCCTATCTCAAACTTAAAAGTAGAAGGGTGCTTGAAATGTAGCCTGGTTTTAGATTATTGGTCTCTTCCTAGGAGGTCTGAGGTTCAGGACCACATACCACCAACATCAAAAAAGTGGATTCTTCTCTATGATGCTGATTATTGGTAAGGGCAGGGAAGCGTATGGTGATTGGGAGAATTGACTGTGTCATGTGGATGTTCTAATACACATTTGTGAGATACTTTTCTTACTGATAAACCAGTTATGTCTCCACTGATCACATTCACTGTCACCAAAAGTGATGTTCCAGAGTGTGATTGTTATCAGCTCAGTGCGGTCATCAGCAGAGGGTTTCATCTCTTTAAAAGGAAGTATCTTTAGAATGATGCCAACCAAACATACACACATGACAAGATTCCTAGACTGTAAGTTTCCTTCCCTTTGGAAAGAATGCTTGAAATGAGAATTCTCTATATATAGCCATACAATTAGCAATATAGATTATATTGGTTATATAGATTGAATAGGCCTTTGGGAATCACAGCCTTATCAGCTTCTCTGCAGCAAACCTCGAGCAAAACTTCTCTCTGAAGTTGCTTTCAAGGAACAGTGAACTCTTTCACTTGAATTCTCAGTTCATGCTGTCTCCTTTTCAATGTACCTGGTTTTCATTGGCCTGGAGAGATGGCTCAGTGATTAAGGGTACTGACTGTACTTGAGGAGCACCTGTGTTCAATTCCCAGCACCCACATGGAGGCTAACAACTGTCCATAATCCCACTTCTGGGGGATCTGACACCCTCTTCTGACCACCACAGGTAGTGTGTATCACAGATGCACTTACATATATGTAGGCAATGCACTCATACACATAAAAAAAGACAAAAATTTTTTTAAAATTGGGGGTTCACAAATTGGAGCCTTTGACACCTGTCAAAGTTTGCTCTTGGGGCATATTTTCTTATTGTGTCAGTTCAGACCAGACTGTTTCTCTTTAAAACAGCAACCTTGGGGCTGGAGAGATGGCTCAGCAGTTAAGAGCACCAACTGCTCTTGCAGAGGACCCGGGTTCGATTCCCAGCACCCACATGGTGGCTAAGGACTGTCTTTAACTCCAGTTCCAGGGGAATCTAATGCCCTCTTCTGACCTCCGCGGCATTGCACAACACAGGTGCACCAACCTACATGCAGTCAGTACCCTCATACACATAAAAAATAATAAAAAAATTTTTTAAATCAATATTGCCTTTAAAATAAATAAATAAATAAAACAGCAACCTCACCAAGTATGATGGCATATGCGTTTAATCTGAGCACTTGGGAGGCAGAGGCAGGCAGATCTCTGTGAGTTCAAGGCCAGCCTGGTCTACATAGTGAGTTCCAGGCCAGCTGGGGCTACAGGGAGACCCTGTCTCAAAACAAAACAAAACAACCGCAGCCACTTTTTTATCCTAAGCCTTGGCTATAACTTTTAACTTCTGCTCTGTTTTTCTTCCGCAAACTGCACACCTTTTACATCTTTCTTCTCAACTTTTTGCTTCTTCACTATAGACTTAGATAAATACCATAAAAAGTAACCAACAAGACCCCGTCTCAAAAAGACCAAAAAAAAAAAAAAAAGCCAGATAAATAATCTTCCATCTCCATATTTCCTTATCAAGCAAATTAGTACATTAACTTTGAATTCAATAGTACTCAAGTTTTCAGGACATGTACAAAATGAAAATAGATCTTGGCCAAAATATCACATGAATTATCTCCAGGCCAGTTCCTGATCAAGTCCTTGTTGAGTCTGAAACCTCATGAGTCAGACCTCCACAGTCCACATATCTCTCATCCCGCATTTGTTTTCCAAATGTGCCACATTTCTAAAATGGCAACGCCCAAGGAGAATGTGTCCACATACCTTCCACAAACACTTCCAAAGCGTGGTAGGGTCTTGTTTATTGAGCAATTGCCCTAGTTTTCAGTACAAAATTTCTTATTAGTTTACTTTTTTTTTTCTTTTTTTTTTGTCTTTTTGAGACAGGGTCTCCCTGTTTCCCCAAGCTGTCCTTGGAACTCGCTCTTGAGACTAGGCGGGCCTTGTACTCACAAGGATCTCAGCCTCTCCTCTGCCTCCTGATTGCTAATAAGAGCGGTGCCACACGCCCTTAATAAAATATCTTGCACCCTTGTCGTGCAAAGTTGCGGAGGTCAGAAATACTTGTTTGTGTATTTCCCCTGAAACTGGGTAAAGACTGGTTCTCAGCGCCAGCACGTTGGTGCTGGGGACCGAACCCCAGGTCCTCGGTCAAGAGCCAGTCGGTGCTCTAATTACCGTTAGGCCATTCTCTCCAGGCCCCTGCTTATTCTTTTTTTTTTTTTTTTTTAATTTTATTTATTTCTGTATGTTTATGAATGTACTGTCTGCATGCAGGTCTGTGCACCTGTGTCGTGCAATGCCGCGGAGGTCAGAAGAGAGTCTCGGATTACACTGGAACTGGAGTTCTCCTGGAATTGGACTTACAGACAGTTCTCAGCCGCCATGTGGGTGCCGGGGATTGAACCCGGGTCCTCTGCAAGAGCAGTCAGTGCTCTTAACCGCTAGGCTATCTCTCCAGTCCCCCCTCCCCCTGCTATTCTTATAGTTAGAAAAGACTACTTAGTTAGAAAGCCAAATCTGAGGAAGGGATGGCTAGAAGATATGCCAATGACTCAAACTTCGGTGTAACAAAGTGTCGTTTTTCTGTATTGGTATTCATACTAGCTGATGAAATTCCATATTTTTTAGTCATCTAATTATTACTTTAGAAATCCATATTTTGAGGGACATCTTCTTCATGAGAATGTTCCTTTATGGACACTTTTGGGGCCCAGAGGACCCTTGTCCTGATGTGCTGGCATCTTGAGGGTTTCCATCAGAACACTTCCTCTCCAGGCTCAGGAGAGTTCTCCTCCTGGATAATGAACACAGACTCTGATTGTCTTCTCCTGTCACTCTATCCTTCACTTCAGTAGTTTTCCATGGACCATTGTAGCCATCTTCAAGACCTGAGGAAATAAAACCTGTAAAACTTTGCCCAAGGACGGATCCCAGTACAACGTCTCTCTGCTGTTGCATTTCCCCTGACTCACCTGCTTCCAAGGGAACATCTTGCGCAGCCTCGAAGGCTGTCCTTGCATGGTCTCCTCTTGCAATTTTTGCTGCTCTCTGTTATTTCAGATGCACGATGACCTCTTTTTAAGGGCATATGCTCGGGAAAGATGGCTTCCTCTCCCGCATGCAGATGTGCACCTGAGAACAAAACCAGATGAACATTGGAGCTCAACCTGTTGTGACAGAAAGCTTTTGAGAACCTGCCTCAACGTGCTTCCAGGGGACCCCAGCTATGGGTCACCACGTCTTGTCTAGCCCTCATCTCTAAGGTGTTACCACCATTCACAGCTCATCTGAAGTCACTGTAAACCCTGAGTTAGCCAATGCTGACTCATTGTCCCTGTGGCTAATGTGATGTTAGTTTTCCGTGCACTTCTGGTCATGGCATTTTTTTTTTTTTACCAATCCTTACGTTTCTGTTTCTATTTATGTAGCATTGACCAGCTAACAGACGTTATGACCCACAGTGCAGTAACGAATGCCTGAATGAGACAAACCCAACACATATATTATCTCCCTAAGATCCAGGAACACATTTTTGCACATAAGAACATGACTGGAGAGTGTACCAACACTATGCACGGCTGGCGTGATGGCTCAGCCATTAAGAGCACTAGTCGCTCTTGCAGAGGACCCAAGTTCGTTACAGGAAAGCATGGCCATGCCTAGTGCCTGAGAACAAAAGTATGTGTTAGGTGTGGCCATGTACATCTTTAATCCCAGAAGCCTGGGGGTCTAGCAGGCAGACATCCAAGGAGAGGTGGCCAGCCTGGTCTACACAGAGTTCCAGGACAGTCAAAACTACGGGACCCTGGTCTGCACTTTCGGTCTCCCCAGACTACAGAGAGGGTTCAGAGTGTGGCAGACTTGTGAACCCGCTGAGATAGCCTGCAAATCTCAAATGGGCTCAAAATGGCGGTGGGCTAAGGCTGAGAAGAAAAGCAGAGAGAGAGGAGGGAGAAAGCACGAGAGGCAGAAGAGGGGAGTGAGAGAGGGAGGGAGGAAGAGTGCCGGAGAGCGGAGAGAGAATGGTTCCTTGTGAAATGTAGAAGCTGGTTCTCTGGAGAAATATGCTTCTGGCAATTCCAAGGGGTTTCCAAAAGAAAGGTTCTTTTTGAGGGGTGAGCACTCCGCACAAGGCCAGCCTGGTCTACAGAGCAAGTTCCGGGACAGCCGGGGCTACAGGGAGACCCTGTCTGGAAAAGACCAAAAACAAAAATAAAAAAAACAAACAAAAAAAAACCTCAAGCCAACGAGCTCTCCACTTGATCAAAAACATCTCGACCTGACAGAGTCAAGGCACCATTATGTTAGGTTATAACAGGAGCAACGTGGTGACTGGGGTCCACCCATTTATAGCCAGGGGGCGGGACCTCAGGTACAGGGGAAGGGGTCAGAAGATTGACAGCCTCTGGAGGAAGTGGACATCTGTGTGTCCCTTGGAATTCTGGGAAGCTTAGATCTAACGATTTCTCAAATAAACCACTAAAATTTAAATTTTCTTCCTTAAGTGTAGCTTTGATTTATTAAAGTCTGGAATTTCATCAGGTGGAATGAATACCAATACAAGCAAATTATGTGTCTTTAGAATGAAATTTGGGGGGGGGATATTTTTGACACAGGGTCTCCCTTTAGTCCCAGCTAGCCTGGAGCTTGCTCTGTAGACCAGGCTGGCCTTGAACTCACAGATATCCACCTGCCTCTGCCTCTCTAGTGCTGGGATTAAAGGCGTGATGCCATGTGGGTGCTGGGAATTGAACCTGCATTCTCTGTAAGAGCAGTCACTGCTCTTAACCACTGAGCCATCTTTTCAGCCCCCTCAGTGTGAAATTTTTTTCTATTTTTTAATTTATTATTTTTTTATGTGTATGAGTGTACTGTCTGTATGTAAGTAGGTGCACTGTGTTGTGCAATGCTGCAGGGGTCAGAAGAGGGCATCGGATTCCCCTGGGACTGGAGCTCAAGATGGTTTTTAGCTGCCATGTGGGTGCTGGGAATCGATCCTGGGTCCCCTGCAAAAGCAGTCAGTGCTCTTCACCACTGAGCCATCTCTCCCAGCCCCATTCAGTGTGAATTTTTAAGGATACACAAACATTCAAGTCGCATGGTTGTTAGCTGCTATGCGTGTGCTGGATATGAACTCAGGTCCTCTGCCAGAGCACTCGTGTTGCTCCTAACTACTGAGCCATTCCCTAGGCCCACAGATGTTATGTTAAAAAAATGCATCCATATTACAAATAGCATATTGTACACATGGTTAGGGTTGTTTCATTACTCCTCTCTTTCTTTTGGAATCGGTTGCTATTTTCTTTTTCCTTACTTTTCTTTCCTTCCTTCCCCCCCCCTCCCTCCCTCCCTCCCTCCCTCCCTCCTTTCTTCTCTCTTTCTCTCTCTTTCTTCTTTTCTTTTCTTCTTTCTTTTTTCTTTTCTTTCCTTTCTTTCTTTCTTTCTTTCTTTCTTTTCTTTTAAGACAGGGTCTCCCTGTAGCCACAGGCTGGCCTGGAACTCACTATATAGACCAGGCTGTCTCTTGATCTCACAGTGATCCCCTGCCTCTGCTCCCAAGTGCTAGTATTAAAGCAAGGGCCACCATGCCCAGCTAGTTTCCTCTTTTCTAAAAGTACACAGGTATGATTTTCAATGAGATTATAAGAAAGCCTATGATTGACCTTTCTTTTTTTTTTTTTTTTTTTGAGATATGCTACTAATGTAGCCCAGGTTAGCCTCATACTCACCAACTGAGGGTGACCTTAAACTCTTCCTCCTCCTTCCTGTACTTCCAGAGTGCTGGGATTACTTGTGTGTGCCACTGTGACTGGCCATATTGGGTCTTCTGCGCCAAGATATCGGCATATTTCTTGACTTATTTAGCTACTTTTGGTGTTTCAAATTTGTTCAGCTTTATACACTTTGTTCATAGTTCTCTTTAGTTTGAGGCAGGTTCTCACTATGCAGCCCAGTCTGGCCCCAACAGGATCCTCAAGGTCAGTCTCTTGGTACCGGAATTACGGGCATGTGCCACACCTGCCAATTTTCTTAAATTTCTCTAATAGCTCAAACCTAATAAATGGTTTCAGTATTGTTATGATGCCTTAATTAGGTTTTACTCTCCTATAGTGCATTGTCCTTATAAGGAAGCACATTTGCATATTGACCTTTTATTCTGCTATCTTACTAAATTACTTGACTCTCTTATTTTATCATATGGTCTAGGTTGTACCAATAGCATCTAGGGTTGAAAAATTACCTTCGCCCCCCCCCCAGTGAAATAAACCTTGCATGTTTGGTTACTAAAGGTCTATAAGCAACTGGATGTCCCCTTCTCCTCCTTCCTCTTCAAATAACCCATCGCTTTTCTTTTTTTTTTTTTTTTTTTTTGTCTTTTGAGACAGGGTCCTCTCGTAGCCCCAGGTGTCCTGGAACTCACTCTGTAGACCAGGCGGACCTTGAACCTCACAAAGATCCGCCTGCCTCGCCTCCCAATGCTAGGATTAAAGGTGTGCACCACCACACCCGGCGTCTTTTTCTAAAAGATTTTTTTGAAGATTATGTGTATGAGTGTGCCTGTGTGGGAGTATGTCCAAGCCAATACAGGTGCCACAGAGAGGCAGCTGCAATTGGACTTACAGTTGTGAGTTGCCCTATGTGGGTGCTGGAATCAAACTTAGGACTTTGGAAAGAGCAGTATGTGCTCCTAATAGCGGAACAATCTCTTCAGCCCCAGTATCCATTACCTTCATTTTGAAATGCACTGTAGCTGTTGCTACATGCATTACCTGTACATGCGTTACAAGGTCTGGGAAAGTTAGCGTCCTGGCATCTCCCGAAAATACACCATCGTTTTCTTGGAGGTGGGGGTAATTTTTCAACCCGAGAGCCTATTTGTTATAACACAAACTGTATGGTAACTGGAACGCAGTCTGTCCCAAAGCAGGAGGGATGGACAGTCAAATAAACAAAGAGCCACACATGGGCTGTGCCCTCACTGTCCAGCTCTAGCACAGCTCTTTTTTTTTTTTTTTTTTTTTTTTTTTGTTCTTTTGAGACAGGGTCTCCCTGTAGAGCCCAGCTGTCTTGGAACTCACTCTGTAGACAGGCGGCCTTGAACTCACAAAGATCTGCCTGCCCTGCTCCCAAGTGCTAGATTTAAAGCGTACGCCATCACGCCTGGCTCTACTAAGCTGCTGCTTCGANCGAGATATGCTCTAATGTAGCCCAGGTTAGCCTCATACTTCACAACTGAGGTGCCTTAAACTCTTCCTCCTCCTTCCTGTACTCCAGAGTGCTGGGTTACTGTGTGTGCCACTGTGACTGGCCATATTGGGTCTTCTGCGCCAAGATATCGGCTATTTCTTGCTTATTTAGCTAGCTTTTGGTGTTTCAAATTTGTTCAGCTTTATCAACTTTGTTTACTAGTTCTCTTAGTTTGAGGCGGTTCTCACTATGCAGCCCAGTGCCCCCAACCGGATCTCAAGGTCAGTCCTTGGTACCGATTACGGGCATGTGCCCACACCTGCCAATTTTCTTAAATTTCTCTAATAGCTCAAACCTAATAAATGGTTTCAGTATTGTTATGATGCCTTAATTAGGTTTTACTCTCCTATAGTGCATTGTCCTTATAAGGAAGCACATTTGCATATTGACCTTTTATTCTGCTATCTTACTAAATTACTTGACTCTCTTATTTTATCATATGGTCTAGGTTGTACCAATAGCATCTAGGGTTGAAAAATTACCTTCGCCCCCCCCCCCAGTGATAAAACCTTGCATGGTTTGGTTACTAAAGGTCTACTAAGCAACTGGATGTCCCCATTCTCCTCCTTCCTCTTCAAATAACCCATCGTCTTTTCTTTTTTTTTTTTTTTTTTTTTGTTTTTGAGACAGGGTCCTCTCGTAGCCCCAGGTGTCCTGGAACTCACTCTGTAGACCAGGGTGACCTTGAACCTCACAAAGATCCGCCTGCTCTGCCTCCACGTGCTAGGATTAAAGGTGTGCACCACCAACCCGGCGTCTTTTCCTAAAGATTTTTTTTGAAGATTATGTGTATGGTGTGCCGTTGTGGGAGTATGTCCAAGCCAATACAGGTGCACAGAGAGGCAGCTGCAATTGGACTCTACAGTTGTGAGTTTCCCTATGTGGGGCTGGAATCAAACTTAGGACTTGGAAGAGCAGCATTATGTGCTCCTCCATAGCGGGAACAATCTCTTCAGCCCCAGTATCCATTACCTTCATTTTGAAATGCACTGTAGCTGTTGCTACATGCATTACCTGTACATGCGTTACAAGGTCTGGGAAAGTTAGCGTCCTGGCATCTCCCGAAAATACACCATCGTTTTCTTGGAGGTGGGGGTAATTTTTCAACCCGAGAGCCTATTTGTTATAACACAAACTGTATGGTAACTGGAACGCAGTCTGTCCCAAAGCAGGAGGGATGGACAGTCAAATAAACAAAGAGCCACACATGGGCTGTGCCCTCACTGTCCCTGCTCTAGCACAACTCTTTTTTTTTTTTTTTTTTTTTTTTTTTGTCTTTTTGGACAGGGTCTCCCTGTGCCCCAGTGTCTTGGAACTCACTCTGTAGCCAGGCTGGCCTTGAACTCACAAAGATCTGCCATGCCCTGCCTCCCAAGTGCTCGGATTTAAGGCGTACGCCATCACGCCTGGCTTCTACTAAGCTGCTGCTTCGACTTGAATGTTTGTGTGTACCTTATTCCACTGAATGGGGGGGGAGAGATGGCTCAGGGGGAAGAGCAATGACTGCTTTTGCCAGGGGACCCAGGATCGATCCCAGCACCACATGGCAGCTAAAAACCATCTTGAGCTCCAGTCCCAGGGATCCGATGCCCCTTCTTCTGACCCCTGCAGCATTGACCAACCAGTGCAACTACTTACATACAGACAGTACACTATACACATAAAAACACTAATATTAACAAAGAATAGACAACATTTCACCCTGCGAGGGGTGCAAAGATGCTCAGTGGTTAAGAGCAGGACTGCTTACAGCAGAATGCAGGTTCAATTCCCAGCACCCACATGGCATACGCCTTTATCCCCGCACTGAGGAGGCAGAGGCGCAGGTGGATATCTGTGAGTCCAAGGCCGCCTGGTCTCGACAGCGCCAGTCCAGGCTCGCTGGGACTCGAAGGAGGACCCGTGTCAACAAATGCCCCCCCCCCATTTCATTCTATAAGACACATAATTTGCTTGTCTTGGTCTTTCATTCCACCTGCTGCAATTCCAGACTTTCATACCATCCAAAGCTACACTTACAGGCAGAAATTAAATTTCTGTGGTATTGGACGAAATCGTTAGCTCAACGTTCCAGAATTCCAAGGGACACACAGATGTCCATTCCTCCGAGCTGTCCATTTCTGACCCCTTCCCCTGTACCGGAGGTCCGCCTGGCTCATAATGGGTGGCCCCGCCACCACGTGTGTCTGTTCAGCCACTAATGGGCCTTGACTCTGTCAGGTGAAAAAAAAAAAAAAAAAAAAAAGAAAAAGGTTCAATATTCAGGTTTTCTTATAATCTCATTGAAAATCATACCTGTGTAACTTTTAGAAAAGAGGAAACTAGCTGGGCATGGTGGCCCTTGCCTTTAATCACAGCACTTGGGAGGCAGAGGCAGGTGGATCACTGTGAGATCAAGGACAGCCTGGTCTATAGAGTGAGTTCCAGGCCAGCCTGTGGCTACAGGGAGACCCTGTCTCAAAAGAAAGAAAGAAAGAAAGAAAGAAAGAAAGAAAGAAAGAAAGAAAGAAAGAAAGAAAGAAAAGAAAGAAAGAGAGAGAAAGAGAGAAAGAAAGGAGGGAGGGAGGGAGGGAGGGAGGAAGGAAGGTAAGAGAAAGTAAGGGAAAAAGAAAATAGCAAACCGATTCCAAAAGAAGAGGGAGTAATGAAAACAACCCTAACCAATGTAGTACAATATGATTTGTAATATGGATGCATTTTTTTAACATAACATCTGTGGGCCTAGGGAGATGGCTCAGTAGTTAGGAGCACTGAGTGCTCTGGCAGAGGACCTGAGTTCATATCCCAGCACACGCATAGCAGCTAACAACCATGCAGATCTCCAGTTGCATCAGCATCTGATGTCCTCTTCTGACTTCCTTGGACACCGTATGATAGGGATTCACCTACACACAAGCAGCTGACATACTGATGCACATAAACTAAAAATAATGAATAAAAAAGACATCTATAGACCATAAAGACGTGGGAGCTGATAGTGTACTGTAGGAATGATTATATAGTAAGAGCTGAGGTTTATTTATTTATTTATTTATTTATTTATTTATTTATTTGGGTCTTTTTGAGACAGGGTCTCCCTGTAGCCCCAGCTGGCCTGGAACTCACTCTGTAAACCAGGCTGGCCTTGAACTCACAGAGATCTGCCTGTCTCTGCCTCCTGAGCGCTGGGATTAAAGGCGAGCACCACCATGCCTGTAACATTTGTTTATTTTAATTGCATAAACCTAAGCTTAATTTAATAGAAGCAGAAAAGTACCACCACACAAAAATATTGTTATAGTTTCACAAATCAGGCTGATGGTTTAATTGGTGTGCAGCAGTAATAGTGAGAACAACATCCATGGTATTGACAGGTGAATTTTTCTTTTTATTGTGTGTGTGTTTATGTACTCTGTACTTTGATAGCTCTATCTATCAAGATCCTAAGTCTTCACTGGCAGGTACTGTTCACCATAATCAAGGGAGAAACCATCATTAATGCAGACTCCTGCATTAATTCACTTCAAAAGGACCTTTCAACCAAAGCTTTGTGGGTATAACCTGAGCCAGGAGTCATTTCCATCCATCATTTTAACCTTTTACATTTGTTGGTGTATGATTGGAGCTAATAAGTGTACCCCTAGATGTGTCTACTTTTTTTTTTTTTTTTTTTTTTTTTTTTGATCGTTTGAGACAACAGGTCTCCCTGCACCCCAGCTGTCCTGGAACTTCGCTCTGTAGACCAGGCTGGCCTTGAACTCACAAAGATCCGCCTGCCTCTGCCTCCTGAGTGCTAGATGTGTCTACTTTTAGAATTGTGGCCTTAGCCTCAGTATGTTCAGAAGTATACTTGTAAACTGAGCATGCTTAGGAATGTCAACCCTATATAAATTATAGTTCCCTAAAAAAAAAAAAAAACAGCACGCACTTCCTCAAGGGAGAGCATTGCTTTGGAAATGCACTCTCAGTGCCAGGCGCTGCGGGGGTCGTAGAGAGGGTGGCTGGTGAAGACCACCCCTCTAGCTTCCTCGCCGCTGGAGATCTTCACTCCATCGGCCCGCGACGGGTGGGGCTGGGGAGAGCAAGTGGCTGCCTGCCGAACCGAAAACAATCACGGCAGGGAGTCGAGTCAAGTGTTACAGCTCAAAAACTCAACTTTATTGCAGGTTCACGAGCTTATAAGCCGTGCTGGCTTCCCCATTCGGGCATTGTCTCTCTTCCCTAACTGGTCCTTTTTAGGAGGCTTGATTTACAAGTTCCTAATTATTAATCCCTTCCCTTCCTAGCACAGTCCCTAATTATCATGTTATACACGGAAGCTAGCCTTCCCTTGCTTGGATGGGGGGGGTGAGTTCCGAAACTCCAAGGCTTTCTTTTGTCCTCAGGCCTATCTTCTCAGCTATTCCATGCCGTCAAGGTGCAGCTGATAAATCTATCTCCACTCTCAGGTCTTCGCTGTGTTCATTTCATTTTCTCAATCACTAAGAACTGAACTATGTATTCAGCTACAGTAGACTCTTCATTTAAAATATTAATTTTTCTTTTTTGGTAATTATTATAATTATATTAATATAGTATATTATTTTTTTTTTACTACCAGGGGCCTGGAGCGTTCTATGTAACCAGGCTGGCCTTGAACCCACAGAGAATCTGCTGCCTGCCTCACAGTGCTAGGATTAAAGGCGTGTCACCCCACACCTGGCTAATTTTTTCTTTTATGTGTATGAATGTTTGCCTACATTTATGTAAGTGCCCCAATGTGTGTAATGTCTGCAGAGGCCCAGAAGAGGGTGTCTGAAAGCCAGAAATGGAACTGAAGCAATGGAGAGTTGGCTGCTATGTGGATGCTGGGAATTGAACCTGGGTCCTCTACAAGAGCAGGAAATGCTCTTAACCACTGAGACATCTTTCCAGGCCCTATAGTGGACACTTTTTTGGGGGAGGGGGAGTCTTTTTGAGACAGGGTCTACCCGTAGCCCCAGCTGGCCTGGAACTCACAGAGATCTGCCTGCCGCTCCCTCTCAAGTGCTGGGATTAAAGACGGGGGGGGGGGCACCATGCCTGGCTATTTGTATCTTTTTTATTTTTGGTGTTTTAAGACAGGGTCTCCCTATAGCACCAGCTGTCCTGGAACTCACTATGTAGACCAGGCTGGCCTTGAACTCATAGAGATCCACCTGCCTCTGCCTCCCAAATGCTGGGATTAAAGGCATGTGCTGCCAGGACTGGCATTATTTGTATCTTCATTGTTTCATTTAATTTAGGCTTTATTAATGTTTTTAATTAATTAATTTGTTTATTTGTCTTTTTGAGACAGGGTCACCTTGTAGCTCCAGCTGGCCTGAAACTCACTATGTCAACCAGGCTGGCCTTGAATTCACCTAGATCAACCTGCCTCTGCTTCCCAAGTGCTGAGATCAAAGGCATGTGCCCCTATGCCTGGCTAATTTAGGCTTTATAAGCCTGAAACTTTAGCTTTGAAACTGCTATCGTTTTGGTTTGGTTTGTGTTGGGGATCTAGCTCAAGACGTCTCTCCTGCTCAGCCCCTAGTCTTTCCTGAGCCACAGTTCCTAAATCTTGTGAATTTCCAGTCACTCTGCTCCCTCTGCTTGCTTGAAGATGTGCTCTCTAGGCTTTCTGCTCCCGCCACCCTCTGCCGCTATGCCTCCTTCCCCCAGCCATTATGGGCCCTTACCACTTAGGAAGTGTAAGCCAAATAAACTCTTCCTTCTGAAAGTTCCCTTGGTCATGTCGTCTTATTACAACAACAGAAAAGTAACTAATACTAGTGAATACTAGTCCTGGTGAATTTGGACCGTTCTGGGGTCTTCCAGAAGCTATTAAGTTGTTTACTCCCTGAGTTTTCTGTTTTTGTTGTTGTTGGGTTTTTGTTTGTTTTTTTACTTCCTGAGTTTTTCATAAGCTTCTCTTTAGGAATCTTTCACCTCCCCTTAGGACAACCTGTGTCTTAACGTGCTTCCTTCCAAGATGGAAGGTTTTTGTCTCCCAGGCAAGTGTTACACTTACAACAAGGCGTGTCATTGGCCTAGGTTGCCACCTCTTAAGAAAACATTAATAGTGCATATAAATTATGAAAAATAGTTTCTTTTTATTATTTATGCAAATTCATGATACAGAATGATGGGCCTCACTGTATTTTCATACAGATGGTCCTGGACTTCGCTCATATTTCCTCTCCCTTTCTCATCCCAGTTATTACCTTCTTCCCAAATATTATCTCTTCTGCTTCATGCCGTGAGTGTGTGTGTGTGTGTGTGTGTGTGTGTGTATTTGGAGAGGATGCTAGAGACTGAACTCGGTCTCTCATGTATATTAGGTAAGCACTCTATTGCTATGTTCTCAGCCTTCCTCATACTTTATATTTTGAGACAGAATCTCACTAACTTATCCAGGCTGTCCTTGAACTTGCAAACTTCTTCAGGTAGCTGTGACTATAGGTCTATGCCACCAGGCGTGGCTCTGATTTTATTTTATTTTATTTTATTTTATTTTTTGGTCTTCTTCGAGACAGCGTCTCCCTGTAGCTCCAGCTGGCCTGGAACTCACTCTGTAGACCAGGCTGGCCTTGACTCTGATTTTAAACATAGGCCATATCTATGACATAAAGAATCTGATTATTTGTCTTTGTCCATGTTGCTTATTTTGCTTAACAGGAGGAATTCCAGTTCCATTCAATTTCCCTGCGAATGATGTAATATCCTTTTATTATTCAATTTTCATTTTAATTTATTCTTTAAATTTACATTTATGTCTTTGTGTGGTAGGGCTCATACTTATGGTGGTCAGAGGACAACTTTCAGGTATTGTTTTGGTCAGAGGACAACTTTCTGTATTGTTAATGGGCATGGAAGCAGATTCCATAACTTTGCCCTTTTAGAACTCTAATCAACATGGATGTGCAGGCATCTCTCCTGTATGCTTGGATTTTTTTTTTTTTTTTTTTTTTTTTTTTTGGTCTTTTTGAGACAGGGTTCCCCTGTAGCCCCAGCTGTCCTGGAACTCGCTATGTAGACCAAGCTGGCATTGAACTCACAGAGAACCACCTCCCTCTGCCTCCCGAGTGCTGGGATTAAAAGTGTGCACCTCCACAAGTGGCTGTATGTGACAGCTACCACTGGACTTGACAGTCTCAGTCAGTCCCTAAAGTATATCCATCTAACTCTGGTTGGCTAGTTGACCGCACCAAGTTTTGCATACTAGGAACAAACCTCATGAGCTAGGTGTGGGGCAGTTGTCTATCACATGCAGGGTCCATCCTCTTTATCATCCCCAAGGAGCAGGCGACTTACATGAGATGACACGCAAGTGTTTGTTTGTAAGGACCTGCTACTCGAGTTGTTTTTTTTTTTTTATTCCCCTTAGTAGTGAAACATTCTCTGTGTTCTGTGGCTGGGGGCCTGTGATTAACATCTCCAGAAACTGTCAAACAATTCATTGAAGTACTTGTTCCAGACAGGGTGACTTCCAATTGCTCCACATCCTCATCCACATTTGACCAAAGGTAGGAGGGGCTGTGGCGCTCCATTCCCTCTCTAAAGGAGCCGCTCCTGTCATTCAGGCCTCACTAGCCAATCAGAGCCTTCGGTCGGGTCGTCCAATCAGGGGCGCCGGCGGGTGGCGGGAGGCGGGTTCTTTGCGGACGCCTTGCGGCTGGTTCCTCTCTGCGGTGGTGGCAGGCGCTGCCTCGTGAGCGCCGCTGCAGGGAGCTGTGTGGAGAGCTCGGGCGAACCCGGAAGCCGGGCCATGGTGAGCGTGGGGCGGCTGTCCCCTGACCGGAGCCGAGGCCAGTGGAGCCGCCGGAGCCGGTGGGCCGGGGCTGGGTCGGGCCTGCTTGAGCCCGAGCAGGCGCGGCGGTCCCTTGGGCCGCATCTGCGCTGAGAGCGTTGCGGGTCGGTGGACCCTTCCGTGTCGCTGACGTCACTGTACGTCAATTTGGTGGAGGAAGGCTTGTGAGATGCGAGGTCCTTTGGTTTCTCTGGTTTACTTTCTGGAAGGTCTAGATTTTGCAGTTCATTTTTAGGCCAAGGATCACCTTTCGTGAGATTTGTAAAGTCCGTGTCCAGTTTATTTGTGTATAGATAGTAATGTGGTCCATTAACCTTTGTTGAGAAGACCGTATTTAATAGTTTCCTTACTCCTTTGCTTATGATTGGCCGACTGTTTTTGTGATTTATTGCAGGTTTTTCTGCTGATCTGGTTATTCTTTCCGAAATTGTATGTAGCATTATTTGTTGTTTATGGGAAGTCTTAAAATCAGATAGTGTCTTTCATAGTGTCAGTCTGTATACTGTTCCAAGTATCGTGTTCACTATTGTGGTTCTTTTTCTTTCAGTGTAACCTTTAGAATTAGTTTTGGTATTGATAACCTGTTCGAATTTTTATTGACATTCTTTTAAAAATGTATAGTTGAAATTGAGACATGACATCCCAATATTGAGACTTCCAAGAGCATGGAGTTGTTAATAGCCCTGGTACCTGTCACACAGACAAAAACCGGAAACTGAATCTTACTAAATTTTAAATTACATTTACTGGTTTATTGCTTATGGGTTTGGACACAGTGTCATGACATGCACGTGGAACTCAGACTCTTGGGGAGTCACTTTTCTCTTTCCACCTTGTGGTACCTAAGGATCAAACTTAGGTTGTCAGGCTTGGCCATAAATGCCCTTATCTCCTGAGCCATCTCACTGGTCAGAAAAATTGAATGTTTAAGCTGTCATATTCATCAATCTAAGGAAATAATGGATAAGCTTCCTTAAAAAAAAAAAATTCTGTCTTCCAGGCTAGAGAGATGGCTCATTAGTTAAGAACACTTGATGCTTTTCCAGAGAACATAAATTCAGTGGCCCATACCCAAGTGGGGTGGTATACAACTGCCAGTTCAAGAGATCCAACACCCTTTTCTGGCCTCCTTGGCCATCACACACAGTGATGATTGCTCACACAGATACAACATGCACATGTAAATAAAAATAATAAAAAATCTTGTCTTTCATCTCATCTTTGGGCAGCAGAATATATAGAGAAGGAAAACAAAGAGTCACTTCGAAGTTTAGACTTACCCCTCTGGTCAGTCTTGTCTGCAAGATTTATGGTGTTGATGTTCTTCAATTTATCTCCTACATGTAGCAAGGGGGGTGTTTGCAAACACCAAACAACCAACAAGTCTTACATTCCTATAGAACCAGTCATTTGGAGACATCTAGATTGAAACTTGTTAGGTTCACATAGAGGGTAGATCCCTCGCAAAAGTATTCAGGACTCCAGGTTTTATTTTTTATTTTTTTATTTTTTAAATTTTATTTATTTTTGTATGTGTATGAATGTACTATCTGCATGTAGGTTTGTGCACCCGTGTCGTGCAATGCCGCGGAGGTCAGAAGAGGGTGTCGGATTCCCCTGGAACTGGAGTTCTCCTGGAATTGGAGTTACAGACGGTTCTTAACCGCCATGAGGGTGCTGGGGATCGAACCCGGGTCCTCTGTAAGAGCAGTCGGTGCTCTTAACCGCTAGGCTATCTCTCCAGCCTCAGTCATTATAATTTTTGACAAATCAAGCTTTTAATTAAAAAAGAGGAAGGAAAGTTTGTACAACTTTCTCGTTATTACCAAGTGATTCTTTTAGTATTCAAATCAGGAATTCAAAACAAGTCCACAGTTTGCTTTCATAATCATTAAGAGATCCATCATCCATGTTCTAAAAAGAATGAATTTTGGTTACTGCAGGAGCATACTGGAGGCTGCAAGGTCAGGGAAAGATCTAATTTCAGAGTTCATTCAGGAGAAATTGATAATATAAGCAGTATAGAATTCATGAAATTAGCAAAGAAGAAATATATCCTGTAAGGAAACAGGAAGACAGGAACTTAGTGGAAGATATCTAGATATGTGATGAATTTGTATCAGACAACTCCAAAGCTGCAAGGAATTTGATTATTAAATGAATAAAAATTATTGATTTAGGGATACATTTGTCATATATTCTGAGAAGACTTTTACAGTAAACTCAATGTTAAGTTGCAGGAAAATCAAAAGTGTCAAAGAAATTCCAGCAATAAATTTTTATTGAAAATAATTTACAAATGTAATTGATTAACATCATATAAGCATAACAAAATTAAATCAGTGTGTGTGTATGCTTGTGTGTGTGTGTTCACATGTCAGTGTCATAAAATNCCTGCTTGAGCCCGAGCAGGCGCGGCGGTCCCTTGGGCCGCATCTGCGCTGAGAGCGTTGCGGGTCGGTGGACCCTTCCGTGTCGCTGACGTCACTGTACGTCAATTTGGTGGAGGAAGGCTTGTGAGATGCGAGGTCCTTTGGTTTCTCTGGTTTACTTTCTGGAAGGTCTAGATTTTGCAGTTCATTTTTAGGCCAAGGATCACCTTTCGTGAGATTTGTAAAGTCCGTGTCCAGTTTATTTGTGTATAGATAGTAATGTGGTCCATTAACCTTTGTTGAGAAGACCGTATTTAATAGTTTCCTTACTCCTTTGCTTATGATTGGCCGACTGTTTTTGTGATTTATTGCAGGTTTTTCTGCTGATCTGGTTATTCTTTCCGAAATTGTATGTAGCATTATTTGTTGTTTATGGGAAGTCTTAAAATCAGATAGTGTCTTTCATAGTGTCAGTCTGTATACTGTTCCAAGTATCGTGTTCACTATTGTGGTTCTTTTTCTTTCAGTGTAACCTTTAGAATTAGTTTTGGTATTGATAACCTGTTCGAATTTTTTTTTATTGATTCTTTTAAACAGTATAGTTGAAATTGAGGACATGACATCCCAATATTGAGACTTCCAAGAGCATGGAGTTGTTAATAGCCCTGGTACCTGTCACACAGACAAAAACCGGAAACTGAATCTTACTAAATTTTAAATTACATTTACTGGTTTATTGCTTATGGGTTTGGACACAGTGTCATGACATGCACGTGGAACTCAGACTCTTGGGGAGTCACTTTCTCTTCCACCTTGTGGTAACCTAAGGTCAATTTATACAGTTATGGTTGTCAGGCTTGGCCATACCTGCCCTTATTCCTGAGCCATCCACTGGTCAGAAAAATGAAATGTTTACGCTGTCTATTCATCAATCTAAGGGAAATAATGGTATATAAGCTTCTTTAAAAAAAAAACATCTGTCTCCAGGCTAGAGAGATGGATTAGTTAAGACCACTTGATTGCTTTTCCAGAGAACATAAATTCAGTGGCCCATACCCAAGTGGGGTGGTATACAACTGCCAGTTCAAGAGATCCAACACCCTTTTTTCTGGCCTCCTTGGCCATCACACACAGTGATGATTGCTCACACAGATACAACATGCACATGTACAAAAAATTACTAAAATTATTTTGTCTTCATCTCATTCTTTGGGCAGCAGAATCTATTAGAGAAGGAAAACAAAGAGTCACTTCGAAGTTTAGACTTACCCCTCTGGTCAGTCTTGTCTGCAAGATTTATGGTGTTGATGTTCTTCAATTTATCTCCTACATGTAGCAAGGGGGGTGTTTGCAAACACCAAACAACCAACAAGTCTTACATTCCTATAGAACCAGTCATTTGGAGACATCTAGATTGAAACTTGTTAGGTTCACATAGAGGGTAGATCCCTCGCAAAAGTATTCAGGGACTCCAGGTTTTATTTTTATTTTTTATTTTTAATTTTATTATTTTTTTATGTGTAGAATGTACTATCTGCATGTAGGTTTGTGCCACCCGTGTTTTGCGTTGCAATGCCGCGGAGGTTCAGAAGAAGGGTGTTCGGATTCCTCTGGAACTGGAGTTCTCAGCAGCCATGTGGAGCTGGAGTTAAAGACCATTTTCAGCCCCAGTGTGGGTGCTTGGATTCGAACCCGGGTCCTCTGTAAGAGCAGTCGGTGCTCTTTAACCGCTAGGCATCTCTCCAGCCCAGGACTCCCTGTTTTTATTACGGTTTTACAGGGCTGACATCTGACACGTAGAGGGGAGATCCCTAGCAAAAGTATTCAGGAACCAGGTTTTATTAAGGGTACAGGGCTGACATCTGACACGTAGAGGGGAGATCCCTAGCAAAAGTATTCAGGTCTCCAGATTTTATTAAGGGTACAGGGCTGATATCTGACTTGGGAGCAGGACAGCCAGCAGCAACGTGGCTCTTTGGGGGACTTTTAAGAAGCATATTAGGAAAGCAGGCAATAGTGTGGGCAGTAGTTAGGGGCATGGGCAGTTTAAGGAAGTAGGCAATATAACGTGAGTGCCTTGTCTGTATCCGGACAGTTTGAAAAAACAAACAGGGGCCAAGCTTGGTACAGCGATGTTTCCCAGAATGTAGGAGTGTAGGATGGTGGTCAGGAGTGACCGCTTCTTGGGATTTACTGTGATCTTATAAAACTTAACACAGAGCTGGGGCTGGAGAGATGGCTCAGCGGTTAAGAGCACTGACTGCTCTTGCAGAGGACCCGGGTTTGATTCCCAGCACCCATATTGCGGCCAAGAACCGTCTTAGGTGGGACTTGGTGGTGCACGCCTTTTATCCCAGCACCAGGAGGCATAGCCAGGCAGGCCTCTGTGCGTTCAAGGCCAGATGTCACATAGTGCGCTCCAGGGTCAGTTGGGACTAAAGGGAGACCCTTGTCTATAAATTAAATACATAAATAATCCACTAAATAAAAAATAAATAATAATTAACTTAACTCAGAGCAAACAGCACCATATTCTCATTCTCTCTCTCTCTCTCTCTCTCTCTCTCTCTCTCGTCCTTCCTATAGAATGAAGTACAAATGTGTTTTGTTTTTTTTTATCTTTTTGAGATAAGGTCTCCCTTTAGTCCCAGCTGGCCTGGAACTTACTATGTAGACCAGGCTGGCCTTGAACTCACAGAGATCTGCCTGCCTCTGCCTCTGCCTCTGCCTCCCAAGTGATAGGATTAAAGGCTTGTGCCACCATGCCCAGCCCCAAATATGTCCTTGTAATAAGAGTATATTTTGGTTAAAAAAAAAAATGTGCTGATGATACTGGTAAAAAAATAAATAAAAAAAGAATATATTATGCCCCATCTTTATTCCCTTATATGTCCTCACTGTTAGTAACTTTTTTTTTTTTTTTACTGTTAGTAACTTTCAACTCTTTAGGAGCTGTTTTATATGGAAGATGGCATTCTGCCACTGAGCATCTAATTGATCGTTTGACTCTGTATTCCTAATAGGATTCTCAGACCCAAACCTCTGTACATTGGAGCACATCATATACAACAATAGGCAGTTGTACCAAGGAGGAAAAGAAATAGGGAAGTTGGGTAAAGAATTAAGGCTGGGAAGGCTTTGGAGCCAGGAGATAAGAAAAGACAGGCCAGGATCAAAGAAATCTTTTTTTTTTAAGTTTCACATATAATCTCATGAGCTATTTAAACTTGGAGTTTAATCAGTTAAACATTGTCTAACAACTTAAGCAGCATTTAAAACATTTTTTGTGGTCTTTTTTTTTTGAGGGTCTCCCTCCCTCTAGCCCCAGGTAGCCTGGAACTCACTATGTAGACCAGGCTGGCTTTGATCTCTTGAGAGATCCGCCTGCCTCTGCCTCCAGAGTGCAGGGATTAAAAGTATACATACACGACCACGCCTGGCCTTCAGTCCAATTTTTTAGGGCTGCTTCCCTAACTTTTCTTAGTTTCTTATTAATGACCCCTAGTAGTCTGAGATGTTGCATTTAAGGTCTTTACCAGACCTTAACCTGAACCAGACGTTTTGTGTTTAGGACTCCTACCTTCAGCAGCATTACAAAGGTGGTCATAGAGACGTATTGTGCAGTGTTATACAGATGTACTGTGTTCCAACAAGTTGGTGGGAGAGAAGTTTGTTACCCCATGAGCTGCTGAGTCTTTGGGGCAGGTACACAGTGAGTGTACCCAGGCAGCGGCAGCCTTCCCTCACCCTCCTCGGTATTGTTCCCAGACACAGAAGAGAATGCCATCTTACCACACAGCAGAAACCACCCCTGTGGCATCTTTACATGTCACACATCATATGACATGCAAGAGATAGTATTATAAGTCATATTATTTTCCCCTTGCCAGATTTAGACAAATTTGGGTGTTTTTTGTTTTTTTTTTTTTTTGTATTTTTGAGACAGGGTCTCTCCCTTTTAGTCCCAGCTGGCCTGGAGCTCGCTCTGTAGACCAGGCTGGCCTTGAATTCACAGAGATCCGCTTGCCTCAAGTGCTGGGATTACAGGCGTGCACCACCACACCTGGCTAGACAAATTATAACTCATCTTGATAAACCAGCATCTTTTCTTGTAGGGAGATGTTTGTTAATCTTTTTTTTTTTTTTTTTTTTTTTTTTTTTTGGTCTTTTGAGACAGGGTCTTCCTGTAGTCCCAGCTGGCCTGGAGCTCACTTTTGTAGACCAGGCTGGCTTGAACTCCAGAGATCCGCTTGTCTCTGCCACCCAAATGCCTAGGATAAAGGGTGATTCACCACCACGCCCGGCCTAGTTAAACTTTTTTTTCAGTCCTAACAGGTCCCCAGTTATAGATACCAAATAAGTCATAGACTTGAATATCAGACTTAAAAAAATACTTTGGCCTTTAATCCCAGCCCTCAGGAGGCAGCGTCAGGTTGATCTTTGCTGAGTTCAAGGCCACTGGTTTTCTACATAGTGAGTTCCAAGATCAACTGGGGCTACAGGAAACCCTGTCGCAAAAAGACAAAAAAAAAAAAAAAAAGCCCCAAAACCAAAAACACTTTGAAGTAGAGTGTAATTTTATAGACTTTTGAGGAGCATGTAACCCCAACAAGGTATGATGAGTCTGCCTAGCAGTTGTCCAGTGTCTTCATGTAACCCCCACATGGCATGATGAGTCTGCTTAGCAGTTGTTCAGTGTCTTCATGTAACCCCCACAAGGCATGATGAGTCTGCTTAGCAGTTGTCCAGTGTCTTCATGTAACCCCCACAAGGCATGATGAGTCTGCTTAGCAGTTGTCCAGTGTCTTTATGTAACCCCGACAAGGCATGATGAGTCTGCTTAGCAGTTGTCCAGTGTCTTCATGTAACTCCCACAAGGCACAATGAGTCTGCTTAGCATTTGTCCAGTATTTTCATGTAACCCCCACAAGGCATGATGAGTCTGCCTAGCAGTTGTCCAGTGTCTTCATGAATGTCGTCTTCCCACCCCCATCCCAGGTACAAGTCAGATTTTTTTTTCTTTTTAAGATGGGCGGTGTGTACAAAGGGTGGGAAGTTGATCAATGCAAGTTTATGACCCTCACTTACCGGGAATTCCTTGTTCATGGGGAATAATTGCAATCCTTGTTCATGGGGAATAATTGCAACCCCCATCAAGAATGGGATTCACCAGGTTACCCACCTCTGCCAGTGTAGGGTAGGCACACGGTGAGCCAGTCATTTCAATGCGTGTGCAGCCCCGGACATCATAAGAGCATCACAGACTTGTTGCTCAACCTCTGGTGGCTGAATGCCACTTGTCCCTCTAAGAATTTGGAACAATGCACAAAGCTTCAATAAAACATTGGCAAAAAAAAAAAAAGTTGGCACAAGTCAGATTTTTTTGGTCAGGTATATCCATACATTGTTATCTTGGTCAAAAGGTATGATGTTGGGGCTGGAGAGATGGCTCAGCAGTTAAGAGCACCGACTGCTCTTTCAGAGGGCCCAGGTTTGATTCCCAGCACCCACATGGTGGCTAAGAACCATCTTGGGCCAGGCATGGTGGGGCATGCCTTTAATCCCAGCACTTGGGAGGCAGAGGCAGGTAGATCTCTGTGAGTTCAAGGCCAGCCTGATCTACATAGTGAGTTCCAGGCCAGCAAGGACTAAAGGAAGACTGACTCAAAAAGGCCAGAAAAAAAAAAAAAAGTTGGGACAACTCAGATTTTTTCGTCAGGTATATACATTGTTATCTTGGTTAAAAGGTATGATGTCTTCCTGAATGACAAAGGAGTAGCCGTTAATAAGAACACAAACATAGTGTATATTTTAAGTTTCAAATATGTTTGAATGCCTATTGATCCTAAGGCTCATCCATGGAAATTATCAGAGCATATATAATTCTAGGTCCATCAGTCCTCAGAACGGGAGAGATCCTCTTTCTTGTTAAGCTTATCATAGTCTAGTGAGTATTTTGAGATCCATCCCACATAGACACACATGGGAGAGAGGGACAGTTCTACTTCCTGGGTCTTCCCATCTGCAGTATTGAGCAAGAGACTTATGGTCATGTGGCTTCAGGCACTCCTGATTAAAATGTCCTGTTTGGCCGCAGTGATAACATGAGAGGTCACCTGTCTTGAAGCTAGGTTAATTCCCTTACACTGAGCACTGTGGCGTCAGTGAAGGAAGCTTTGGGATTTCTAACATGTGCAGGAAATGGGAACTTGGTGGTTGTGTCTTGACCCTGTACTTGGCTGTCTCATCCCCCCCCACTCCCCGTCGCCCCTCCCGCCCACCCACCCACCCCCATCACCCCTACCACCCACCCACCCCTACCACCCACCCACCCCCGTCTCCCCTCCCACCCTACCCCTATCTCCCCCCTCCCCTCCCACTCCCCATCTCCCCTCCCACTCCCCGTTTCCCCTCCCACTCCCTGTCTCCCCTCCTACTCCCCTGTCTCCCCTTTAGCTTTCAACACCTCTGAATTATTAATGTCCGATAAAGTAGGGAAACGTCTCCATTCTGGGTTTTGAAGCTTAGTCTGATCTCTGGAGAGGCTTGGGTTATAAAATATATAGTCAGAATGGCTTGGCCATCTGGGCTCTCGGGTCCCAGATGATTATACACGTACCTGTTTTAGCTAGCCAAGACTGAGAAAGGTTCTCAGGAACATCCCGTGTTTTGTCCTGTAACTTGTTCTAGCTAACAGGTTTGGTGATGGACTTTCTGGTTCCTCAGAGCTGAGTTATCATGTAGTTCTGATGTTTCTTTCCCCGTTCTCCCCTACGCGAGTAGCCTGATGATACCAGTTGGGTTTCATATCAGGTGCCATACGCACAGGAGTCTGGCCTGCTTGTTTAGCTGGTAAATAAATGTGGGCCTCATCATTAACCTAGCCATCTGGTAAATACTAGAAACAGCATACAGCTGTTAGAATGGATAATATAACTGTCTTTCTAGTATAGGTGAAAGGCCACCACAAACTCCCTGGGTTTCTTAATGCAGGTACAGGGATCTTGGCTAAATGGCCTAGTTTGGATTTGATTTGGGACAAGTCAGACATGGCAAAAGGGAGATGCACTCTGATGGTGCCGAGTTCCCTGTTAGCCACCTTGTGAAGGGGATAGATAAGAGAGGATGGGTTTTTGTAGTTCTTTGAGTTGTTTCTATGTACTTCCTAAGTGATTGTGAGTGGGATGGTATGTTGGGGTTAAGGGGGAGGAGCTTTTGGATACAGCTTTACATCTGGAAAGGAAAGACCAGAAAAGAAGAAAAGAAGGACTAGCAGAGTTATCAAATCGAGGGGAGACTCATGGTAGACAGGCAGGGAAAGGTGTATTCTGTTGTATTCATATTTTCTTTCTCTCCCCCTCCTTCCCTCTCCCTCTCCTCTCCCTTCTCTTCTCCTCCTCTTCCT
Organism: Rhizomys pruinosus; assembly: GCA_009823505.1. Classification (NCBI taxonomy): domain Eukaryota; kingdom Metazoa; phylum Chordata; class Mammalia; order Rodentia; family Spalacidae; genus Rhizomys; species Rhizomys pruinosus. Next base: position 1,607,307 of record VZQC01004541.1, read on the forward strand.
TCTGTTGGTGTGCATGTATGTGTGTGCCTGTGTGTGTGTGTGTGTGTGTGTGCGCAAGAGAGAGAGAGAGAGAGAGAGAGATCAGAGGACAACCTTCAGATATCAGCTTCTTTTGTCTTTTTACCTTGTTTGAGGAGGATCTCTTTGCTCTTGTACAAGCCATGCTTACATTGCATAAGCAAGGCTTGTACTTCAAGGTGTTTGCCCACTGAGCCATCTCCCCAGTCCTTACTGTATGCTTTATAGATTGTCAGTGCTATATATAGAACTACTATGCTGTAGAATAAATGTCTGGATACCAAAATTGCGTGAACATATTGTCTGTTTTGTATATTCATAATGCTGTAAATTTGACCAATTCTCTTAATACATGTGGAATGTTTTAGGATGCAGTGACCTTTGAGGATGTGGCTGTGACATTCACCCAGGAAGAATGGGATTTGCTAGATTCTTCTCAGAAGCATCTGTACAGAGATGTAATGCTGGAAACCTACAGGAATCTCACTTCTGTAGGTAAGAGTGCTATCATTCCTTCATTGAGTCATGAAGGAACAAGAATATTTTAAAGGATAGGCATAGTATGAAGCTATGTATATAAAGCTATAAGACTGATAATTTTTATGTCATTTATACTGATTTTCTGGGTCTGCATTGTAGGAGAAAAATGGGAAGACCAGTACAAAAACCCTAGAAGAAATCTAAGGTAATTTTCATGCACACATTGAAACAAATTTCCCCTAATAAGGTAATTGTAATGAAAAATTATGAAAAAGAAAACACGTACAACTTTATCCAAAAATTTTCATAAAGTTTATATTATATGTAATTCAATGAGAGAAAGCTGTTGAGTGTTTCAAAACTAGTTCACTTGGAAACAGTCCTAAAGAATAGCATACATTGATGTTGCTAGTATTAAAATATATCTTTGGGCCAAGTGTGGTGGCACACGCCTTTAATCCTAGCACTTGGGAGGCAGAGGCAGGCGGATCTTTGTGAGTTCAAGGCCAGCCTGGTCTCCAGGAGTTCCAGGCCAGGTGGGGCTACAGGGAGAACCTGTGTCGAAAAGACAAAAAATAAATAAATACACTGATTGAAACAGTGAACTTCTGCTCAAAACAGTCAACTTCCTCATGGAGAATACTGAGAAAGAGATGAAAAGCATGTTTGGCTGGGCGTGGTGGCGCACGCCTTTAATCCTAGCATTTGGGAGGCAGAGGCAGGCAGATCTTTGTGAGTTCAAGGCCAGCCTGGTCTACAGAGCGAGTTCCAGGACAGCTGGGGCTACAGGGAGACCCTGTCTCGAAAAGACCAAAAAAAAAAGAAAAGCATGTTTGGCAGAATGCATGAGCTCTGGTGGGGTGGGGGAATGGGCGGGAACACAGGTCTAGATTTGTTTAAAAAATAAAAACAAATTTATGTGAGAAAAAAAAAATAAATACAAAATTAAAAAAAAATATATATCTTTGGAAGCCATATCTCAGAATCACCAGTCCTTTTAGTTTCATACCAATTAGATATTCCAAAGGTGTTTGCTTTCTCTTATTTTCAGAACATTATATATCTGAGACAAACTAATAAACAAACAGTAAAAGCACTGTTACTAATCTAATTGCCATTGTTTTTATGGAAGGTACACAGTGGAGAGACTGTATACAGAAGGTGGTCAGTTTGGAGAAACCTTCACCCAGACAACAAATCCCAATATGAATACAAAAACTTCTACTTTGGTAAAAACATATGATAAGCAAGAGGGAGATACAAAGATGAAATATGAACAGTGTTGGAAAACACTAGATTCTGTCACAAGTGCTCAGAGATACATGGATATCAACAATGAATTTGAAGCATTTTTAAAATCCTTTGGTTTTCCTAGCCCAGTTGGAATACAACAAATTCACAGTGGCAAAAATTGCTATGACTACAAGGAATGTGGAAAAGCCTGTGTTTGCCCTAGTTCATTTTGCATACATGAAAAAAATCACAGTGTAGAAATCTGTCACAAATATAAACAGTTTGATAAAGCTCTGAGTTTTTACAATTCCCTTGAAAATCATGAAAGATCTCACACAGGAAAGAAGTCCTTTGAATGTAAACTATGTAATAGGGCTTTCCTTTGTCCTTCTTTACTCCAAATGCATGAAAAAACTCATACTGGTGAAAAATCTTATGAATGTAAAAAATGTGGGAAAGTCTTCAGACATCCCAGTGATCTCCGAGTACATGAAAAAACTCACGATGGAGAAAAACCATATAAATGTAAACAGTGTTTTAAGTCTTTCATTTATCCCTGCCTGCTTAAAATGCATGTAGCATCTCATACTAGGGAAAAAATCTATGTGTGTAAGCAATGTGGTAAATCCTTCAAATGTCAGAATTCTGTTCAAAGACATAAACTGATTCATACTGGGAAAAGTCCCTATGAATGTAAACAGTGTGATAGGTCCTTCATTTATCCATGTTTACTACAAATACATGAAAGAACTCACAGTGGTGAAAAACCATATGAGTGTAAGCAGTGTAGTAAAGCCTTCAGATGTCTCAGTGGTCTTCAGGTACATGAAAAAACTCATACTGGAGAGAATCCCTATGCATGTAAGCAGTGTGGTAATACCTTCAGAAGTCATAATTCCCTTCAAAGACATAAAATAACTCATACTGGTAAAAATATCTGTGAGTGTAAGCAGTGTGGTAAATCCTTCATTTATCCATATTTACTTCAAATGCATGAAAGAACTCACACTGGTGAAAAACCGTATTTGTGTAAACAGTGTGGTAAAGCCTTCATACGTCTCAGTGTTCTTCGAAAACATGAAAGAACCCATACTGGAGAAAAACCCTATGCATGTAAACAATGCAGTAAAGCCTTTAGAAGTAATACTTCTCTTCAAAGACATAAAATAACTCATACTGGGGAAAACCCTTATGAATGTAAACATTGTGGCAAAACCTTTATATGTCAGGGATCCCTTCAATTACATAAAAGAACTCACACTGGAGAAAAACCATATGAGTGTGAACAGTGTGGTAAATCTTTCAGATTTTTAGGATCCCTTCAATTCCATAAAAGTATTCACACTGGTGAAAAACCATATAAATGTGAACAGTGTGGTAAAGCTTTCAGAGATCACAGTTGCCTTCAAAGACATAAACTAAGTCATGCTGTAGAAAAGCCGTATGAATGTAAACAATGCGGTAAAGCCTTTAGAAGTCAAAGTTCCTTTCAGAGACATAAACAAGTTCATCCTGGAAAAAAGCCCTATGAATGTAAGCAATGTGGCAAGTCCTTCATTTTTCCCTCTTTACTTCAAATGCATGAAAGAATTCATACTGGTGAGAAACCCTATGAATGTAAACAATGTTGTAAAGCCTTTAGCTCACACACTTCCCTTCGGGTACATGAAAGAACTCATACTGGGGAAAAACCCTATGAATGCAAACAGTGTGGTAAAGCCTTCAGAGGGCGCCCTTCCTTTCGGGAACATGAAAAACTTCATGCTGAAGAAAAGCCCTATGAATGTAAACAGTGTAGCAAGACCTTCATTTATCCCTCTTTACTTCAAAGGCATGAAAAGACTCATACGAGTGAAAAACCATACAATTGTAAACAGTGTGGTAAGGCCTTTAGAGCTCACAGTTCCCTTCGAGTGCATGAAAAAGCTCATACTGGACAAAAAAAGTCCTATGAACGTGAGCAATATGGTAAAGCCTTTAGACATCACAGTTCTTTTCAATTACACAGAGGAACTCACACATGAGAAAAACAACATACATGTAATATTGTGGTAAAGCCCTTAGAAATCACTGTTCTCTTCACTTGTATCAAATAACTCAAACTGGAGCAGACTGCATGTTGCCTAAAAAATGTGATGGGAGAAGAAAAACCCTGTGAATGTTAAAAATTTTCAGATTTTCCTTCAGGTGTAGGCAAAAGTTTGTATAAAAAAATGGTGAAGCCTTCATTCCTTGTTCTTTTTTGAGGTCATTAAAGGACTTCTTTAGAAAAGTCCTGTTGGTGAAACTGACTTGTTCAGACCTTTATTTTTATTTGAAGAACATTAAAATAACTCATCCTTAAGGAAAACCTTTTTTTTTTTTTTTTTTGTCCTTTTTTTAGACAGGGTCGCCCTGTAGCGCCAGCTGTCCTGGAACTCACTCTGTAGACCAGGCTGGCCTTGAACTCACAAAAATCCACCTGCCTCTGCCTCCCGAGTGCTAGGATTAAAGGCATGTGCCACCACGCCCGGCTGAGACAGGGTCTCCTTATAACCCCTGCTGGTCTGGAACTTGCTATGTAGACCAGGTTGACCTTGAACTCACAAAGTTTTGTCTGGCTGTGCCTCCCAAGTGCTGGTATTAAAGGCATGTGCCACCACACCTGGCTAAGGAAAACCTTTTGAATGAATGGAATATGTGAGCACTTCTCTGTATAATAATGAAGATGAACCTAAGAATGGGCACTGGGTTGAAATCCTAGCAGTTTTAATCATATAAAGGGTCATTTTTTAAATTACAATAATTTCTTTTTTGTTTGTTTTGTTTTGTTTTCTGAGACAGGGTCTCCCTGTAGCCCCAGCTGTCCTGGAACCCACTCTGTAGACCAGGCTGGCCTTGAACTCACAAAGATCCGCTTGCCTCTGCCTCCCGAGTGCTAGGATTAAAGGTGTGTGCCACCTCACCCAGCAAATTACAATAATTTCAATAAATTCATGCGAGACCTCTTTCTAGAAGGATTAGATAAGTTGTGACTATTGTTTTAACCTGTTGTTGGTATTGAAAGAGGGTTTTATAGGCCTATAATTGCTGCTACTTTGGTGGCTAAGGTCGGAAGATTGTATAATTTTAAGGCCTACCTGGGAAAATTAGTGTAAACCTATCAAAATAAAGAGCAGAACTGTCCTGAGGATGTAGCTTAATTGCAAAGAGCATGTCTGGCATGTAAGAGGTCCAAGGTTCCATCCCCTGTAACCCCAACGTCAAACAAACATTCATACACTGAAAGTTCCCATTTCTTTTGAAGGGAGCCTTAAGATGAGAATTCTTTTGTTAAATATTGCCTTTTACTTGACAAGAGAGTTACTTGGAACACTATGTGTCTAGGCAATATCATATTGTATGAAATACAGAGAGCATACTCACAGCATATCCTAGACTGTATGGTATATCCTATTCCCAAACTCCAAATTTCTTTAATTTTTTTTATTGTTATTATTGTTGTTGTTGTTTTTGAGACGGGCTCCCTGTAGCCCCAGCTGGCCTGGAACTATCCCTGTAGACCAGGCTGGCCTTGAACTCACAGAGAATCCGCCTGCCTCTGTCTCCTGAGTGCTGGGATTAAAGGTATGTGCCACCACACTCAGCTTAAAGACAGTTCTTTTTTTTTTTTTTTAAATTAGTTTTTTTTTTTTTTTTTTTCCTTTTTTCCTTTTTCCCTTCCTCTCACCCCACCTTACCCCATCCCACCCCATCCCAGATCATGCATTCTGCCATAACTGTCCTGCATCTTTCTCTCAGTTTTTTTTTTCATTTTTAGCTATAAGTGATAATCCATGAGTACAAGCATCCTTCATGCAAAACCTATCTGCAGGCTGTTGTGCCCAAACACCTACAGCCCCACCATCCAGTGGGGGGTGACAGGTTGTTTGTTCAATCAAGTTGATCAAATGAGTGTCCAGACTACATTGCTGTAGTTTCACCATTCACCCCAATCGCAGCCCTTACATTCTACCACGCCCCCTCTTCCGCAGGTTGTTCCCTAGGCTTAGAAAAGGGGCACAGGTGGATGAGAGGTAAAACAGTCCACTCTCTCTGGAGCTGTTGACTTGGACTCTGGTCAATTCTGGCTGTTTCCTTTCATGGGCTGACAGTTTGTCCAGGAATAACCTTTCGATCCTACTGCAAATTTCATGATAAAGACAGTTCTTAATCGCCATGCGGGTGTTGGGCACTGGACCCAGGTCCTCTGCAAGAGCAGTCGATGCTCTTAACCTCTGAGCCATTTCTCCAGCCCCCCAAATTTGTGTAGTAAGTTGTGCTGAATAATGTTGGCAGTGGTGATGATGATAAGAAATTTGTACCAAATAAAGGACTGTTGTAAATGTATGTCAGGATATTGTATGAATAAATATAAGACCTATATCTCTGAAGATACCATGTATGGAGCTCCTGGACATACATGTTGATGTTGGCAATTCCAATATAGGATGTAATTACACTACTGTAGAGTTTATAAATACTGTGAACTTAGCTTATACTGAATTTTTTACCAAAGTGGCTTATTTTATTAATAATAAAGATTTTAATTATTTCAACTTCAAAAATTTTTGTTTGTTATTGTTGTGTATTTGTGTCCTTATGTATAATGTATGTGAGGAGTGCTTGCATGCTTTTTTATCCACTGAACTATCTCAATATCCCCTTCCTCCCCCCACCCCAGAAAGTAGTTTAATATTCTAAGGTGCTGCTGTCAAAACAATAAGAATTATAGCCTTTAAGCCCTTTGAACTCTTGTGATATTACTAAACTGAAAACACATGTTGTACAACTACATAAAAATATTTTAGATTCTTTTCTATTTTCTTCTGTATTTCATTAAATTACTATGCATTGGGGGAGCCAAATAAGATAACATTTCTACATGAAAACCTGAGCTTCAGGACCATGGCACTGACAATCCTTTCATGACTAGATTCAGAGTGCTCAAGGCTGATGCTTAGCACCATTCATTTTTGCTTTATTTACTCACCGAACTTTTAACTTAGAACACTTGAAGAGTAATATAGCCCATGTATCAATTTTGTTGAAATTGGAGGTGGATGGCCCAATCTGAAGCTGAACACCCTGATGCCAGTCCATAACACCCAAGTGGCTACTATCAAATCTGTAACATGACATTACCGTCAATAGAAGACCTGTTCACCTCTATGTTGAGGGACATAACACAGCAGTAAGGGAACATAGCTACTCTGGCTACTCTGATGTAATGACAGCCTCATCCACCCAGGTCCTCACAAGCAGCATAAGCGACTCCATCCTATCTAGATTCTCCAGGAAAATGTCAAGAGTACCACCTGGGTCCCCTAGATTGTGTTCCCAGTAACCCCTCCAGATCAAAAACAAAAAAACTCAAAAGATCTTTGGACTTTGAGCTGGAGAGATGGCCCAGTGATTAAGAGGACTTGCCCTTCCAGAGAACCCAAGTTCAGTTCCCACCACCTATATCAGGCAGCTCACAACCACCTGAATCTCCAGCTCCTGGCATCTGATGCCCTCTTCTAGGCTTTGCTGGCACCTCTGTGCACACGCACATGCACATGCACTTGCACACGTATTCATGTGTGGGCACACACACAGTTTTTAAAAAGAAAGCCAAAGGGGATGGGGAAAGAAAAGTCACCTCTCCCAGGAACTCTAGTGTCACGGATGTCTGCTGAGTGAATAGCTAATATATGCCTGAGAAGACAGAAAATCATTCTCAACTAGAAGTGAAATGGCAAGAGCCAACTTGTATAATTCCAAATGATCAAATATAAGACAACAAAGTCTCCCCTTTTTTTCAGTAATATAAAAAAAAAAGTTAATGTATTAGAGCCGGGTGTGGTGGTGCACACCTTTAATCCCAGTGCTTGGAAGAGAGGCAGGTGGATCTCTGTGAGTTCAAGGCCAGCCTGGTCTACATAGTGAGTTCGAGGCCACCTGGGGCTACAAGGAGATCCTGTCTCAAAAAGACTGGAAAAAAATGTTAATGTATTAACCATTATTCTTGTAAGGTTAATGTATTAGCCATTTTTCTTATAAACAAGCAAACTTCTTTGCCTGGGGGTATACCCCAATAGTAGTATCCTTGTTTAACATGCAGGAAGCCTTGGGTTCCATCCCCAGTATTTTACACAGACACCAAAGTTCTAGTTAGCCATGGTACCACTTAACTGTGATCCTAGCACTTGAGATTTTGAAGGCAGAGGCAGGAGAATTGCTGTGAGTTCCAGGCTGACCTGGGCTACATAGAGAGTTCCAGGCCAGTCTGCACTACAAAGTGAAACATTTAAAAATATGTTTTTATAATTTATTTTTTAGTATTCTCATATATATGCATATATATGAATTGTATGCCTAAATTATCATAGATACATAGGTTTAAAAAAAAGATTCTAGCAGGCCAGGTGTAGTGGTGCATGCCTTTAATCCCAACACTCAGGAGGGAAAGGCAGGTGGATCTCTGAGTTCAAGGCCAGCCTGGCCTACATAGTGAATTCCAGGCCAACTGGGGCTACAGGGAGACCCTGTCTCAGACCAAAAAAAAAAAAAAAATTTCAAGCAAAACCATTAAATGTAATAAGAAAGATTGCCGTGCATTCTCTGATGATATTTTCTTCTGTAGTGCTGATACTGTGTCCACAAAGCCTCTGATGTTTTTGCCTCTTCTTACTGACTGGTATGAAAACCACTGTACACTCCATGACCTAGTAAAAGGCTTGGAAGTACGGTATTGAGATTTACAAAAGGGAAAAGCATGATCAAAAAAGTATATCATTTAGTAACAAAGAATTCCATAAAGTTGATGTAATTAAGTCTTAATTTTCAGTGTCTTATTTGCACATCACTACAGAATGTTATGCCAAGGCTGCATATTATTAACTGGTAATTACACTAGATACACAGATTACTACTGTAAACATTAGTTTGTTCTCAGATTTAGGAGACAAGTTAGGCTTACTTGTATAGGCATAATTTATTCTATGTAAGCCATGCATACTGCTGTATACTTGTAATTCCATAAATTAGGAGACCGAGTAATAATAGTCAAGAGTTCACAGCTAGTCCAGCAATGTTCTAGAGGTATTGTGGCCAAGCCTGATGACCTATGTTTGATCCCTTGGACCTACTTGATAGGATAGAACCAACTTCCATAAATTGTCCTCTGACCTCCACATAGGCATCCATGTACAACACGGACACACAGAGTCAATCAATCAATCAAGTACAAAATACAAAGGATGTTCTTTTTTTGTTTGTTTGTTTTTGGTATTTTTGAGACTGGGTCTCCTGGTAGTCCCAGCTAGCCTGGAATTCACTATGTAGACCAACCTGGCCTTGAACTCAGAGATCCTGTCTCTGCCTCCTGAGTGCTGGGATTAAAAAAAAAGCACGTGCCACCACACCTGGCTGGTTTTGGTTTTTAGTGAGACACTAACTCAAGAAAGAAAAAATTAATACAAGTAGCTTTTCTCTATTTTTTTTAACAATGTGATGTTCAGAAAAGCTGCTTTCATCAGCCCATTCAGAGCAGAAAACTAGCGTTTCTACCTGTGTTTATGCTCAGCTCTAGTTACTAAACATCTTAAGATTTCTTTATTTAATTAATTTATTTATTTTGAGACAGGGTCTCCCTTTAGTCCCACCTGGCCTGGAACTCGCTGTGTAGACCACGCTGGCCTTGAACTCACAGGAATCCGCCTGCCTCTGCCTCCCAAGTGCTAGGATTAAAGGCGTGGGCCACCACCCCCAGCTTTATTTTATTTATTATCTGGAGATAAAGAGTCTCAACTCAAGGTGGCCATTAACTAGATGGCCTTGAACTCCTGACCTTGCTTCTACCTCTATTGCTAAGGGGACAGGCCTATACCACCATACCCAGTTATTTTAGTTTTTAGAAGGTCTAAATTACTGTGAACTTTATCAAATATAAATGACCTCAAAACTCTTAATTGAAGGGTAAAACTTCCCAGAAGAGATAAACAGAATCTTCCTTGTTCTAAAAACTCTAAAAATAACTGGTAAATATTATTTGTATCTTAGTATGTTTAATATTACAAAGTACTTATTCTAAAATGTGTTTAGGCTCCCTCCCTCCCTCCCTCCCTCCCTCCCTCCCTCTCTCCATAGTGAGACCCTGTCTCAGAAAACAAAAACAGATGTCTGAAAATTTTGCCATTGAACCCCAGTAAGAAGATTGCTATCAGGGCTGGAGAGATGGCCTAGCCCGACTGCTCTTGCAGAGGACCTGGGTTCGATCCCCAGCACCCACGTGGCAGCTGAGAATTGTCTTTAACTCCAGTTCCAAGGGAATCCCACACCCTGTTCTGACCTCCGCGGCATTGCACGACACGGGTGCACAGACTTACATGCAGACAATACATTCATACACATAAAAATAAATAAAATTTAAAAATAACTAAAAAAAAAAAGATTGCTATCACAGGGCTGGAGAAATAGATGAGCAGTTAATAGCACTTGCGCTTTCAGCAGACCCTTGTTCAGTTCCTATAACTCCAGTTCTAGGGGATCTAATGCCTTCTGGCCTTCACAGGGACATGTAAGCAAACACTCAAATATTTTTTAGAAAGCCTGCTATCACACCCATAACTGCAGTACACGGAGTTGGGATTCAGGTTTATACTGCATGCCCCATCTTTGGTTCCATGTGGTTTTATCAGAAAGATCCAAAGATGAGAATCACTATACAAAACTTCCCATGATCCTTCACTCGTCACAACCAGGAAGACAAGGTTGTGGCTGGAGACATCGCTGCTTGTAGAGTGTAGTGCCTGGCAGTACATAAACTAAGCAGCCTATAGTCCCAGAACAGGAGAGAAAGTAGGAAGGTCAGAAGTTCAAGATAATCTTCCATATGTAGTGAGTTTAAGGCCAGCCTCTGTGCCTGTCTTTAAACGAGGGAGGGAGGGAGGGAGGGAGGAGGGAAGGAGAAAGGGAGGGAAAGAGAGAGAATGAGAACACAGTTGCAGTATGAAAGTCTTTTTTGGGGCTGGAGGGATGGCCTAGCGGTTAAGAGCGCCGACCTCTCTTACAGAGGACCCGGGTTCGATCCCCAGCACCCACATGGCGGCTGAGAACTGTCTGAAACTCCAATTCCAGGAGAACTCCAGTTCCAGGGGAATCCGAGACCCTCTTCTGAACTTCGCGGCATTGCACGACACGGGTGCACAGACTTGCATGCAGACAGTACATTCATACACATACAGAAATAAATAAAATTAATAAGAAAAAAAAGAAAGTCTTTTTTTTTTTTTGGTCTTTTCAAGACAGGGTCTCCCTGTAGCCCCAGCTGTCCTGGAACTCACTCTGTAGACCAGGCTGGCCTTGAACTCACAAAGATCTGCCAGCCTCTGCCTCCCAAGTGCTAGGATTAAAGGCGTGAGCCACCATGCCCGGCGAAAGTCTTAAAGATTAGACGAGGCCAAGATAGAACAACTGAATGTACTGTGGGATGCTGAGCTGGATCAACTGAATCTTGAAAAGTCTACCAGTGGAAACCCCAGGAAATTCCAAATAAAATCTGTGGTTAATGTAGTGAACTACAAGTAAACTAATTAGTAATCAAATTAATAATTAACCAATGTTAATTTCTGTATGTTCACACACACACATAAATCAAAAGAACAACAACAAAAATCAAAAGAAAAAAAGCCTGGACAAATATATGCAGAAATGCCTTGCCGTATGTGTGTAGACATTCTGCAAATACAAAACTATTTTTATTTATTTATTTATTTATTTATTTATTTTTATTTTTTATTTTTTATGTGTATGAGTGTACTGTCTGCATGCAGGTTGGTGCACCCGTGTCGTGCAATGCTGTGGAGGTCAGAAGAGGGCATCGGATTCCCCTGGAACTGGAGTTAAAGACAGTTCTTAGCCACCATGTGGGTAATGGGAATCGAACCCAGGTCCTCTGCAAAAGCAGTCAGTGCTCTTAACCGCTGAACCATCTCTCCCACCCCACAAAATTATTTTAAAAACACCCCAAAGAGGAAGAGAAGTCATTTATTGGGAGTTCTTCCTTCTTATGGAAGATAGGTAGAACCAACTAACTCTTTTACTCCACATTCTTTTTTAAAATTTATTTTAGTTAATTTTAATTTTTATTTTTTTTACTCCACATTCTGTGGGAGATCATTGTAGTGTCAGACTACTGCTCTAAAATGCCAATGCGGGGCTGGAGAGATGGCTCAGCGGTTAAGAGCACTGACTGCTCTTGCAGAGGACCTGGGTTCAATCCCCATCACCCATATGGTGGCTGAGAACCGTCCTTAACTCCAGTTCCAGGGGAATCTGACACCCTCTTCTGACCTCTGTGGCATTGCACGACACAGGTGCACAAACCTACATGCAGACAGGACATTCATATACATACAAAAATAAATAAAATTTAAAAAATAATAAATTAAAAAAGATCCCAATGCAATGAACTTTCTTTTCTCTCTCTCTCTCTTTTTTTTTTTTTTTGTCTTTTTGAGACAGGGTCTCCCTGTAGCCCCAGCTGTCCTGGAACTCACCTTGTAGACCAGGCTGGCCTTGAACTCACAAAGATCCGCCTGCCTCTGCTTCCCAAGTGCCAGGATTAAAGGTGTGCACCACCATGCCCGGCGCGATGAACTAATGGTTAGAGCTGTGGCTTCTCAGGCCCTGTAGCTGCTGATAATGCAAAGTCCCTGAGCTGCCTGAAATGGGAGGCCCAAAAAGCTGGTTTGTAACTGTGACCTTTCAGAGAGGTCTAGAAGGCTTTCTCAGGAGCTGGCGAGACGGCTAAGCAGGTAAAAGGTCTCCCTGTGCAAGCCTGGAGACTTGAGCTCTGTCTTTAATTATGTAAAGGTAAAAGGAAAGAACCAACTCTAGAAAGCTGTACTGTGACTTCCATACCCATGCAGTGTCAGGCAACCCCCGTGCCAATAATAATAATAATAATAATATAAATGTTTTGAAAGGCTTTCAGAAATTTATCTTATGTCAACACTTCACCAGTGTGAATGACCAAGCACAAGGTACTCTGTTTATACACAGGATGCTTACATCGGTGTCTGTTGCACAGTTATTTATACAGTAAAAGTGTTCTACCTCACAAGAGTCTTTAAGTGTCTCCTAGCTGCCCAAGAACTACAGCTTCTGTTGTGCTTGAGTCCATCTTATAGGACACCTCCCAAATATCCATGCCTGCACCTTGAAGTGATGAGGGTCCTTAACACAGAGTCGTAGAAATATTAAGTGTATTTCTATCTTTCTGTGAAGGTGAGGCAGAATGCAAACTAGCTTTACCACATAGAGATTGTTGACAAAATAAATAGCTCTTACCTCAAAGGAATAAGAGATGGTTTATTCTGGAGCCAAATATGGGTGACCATGGTCCAGGAACACAGATTTAGGTTTCTCCAAATACCATGTTCCAAATGAGATAGTAATTTCTTGAACTTTTAATTTTTAAATTTTAATTTTATATGTATGAATGTATTGCCTGCATGTATGTAAGTACACTGGTGTCATGCAGTGACCACAGAGGTCAGAGTAGGGTGTCAGATTCCTCTGAAACTGAAGTTATAGCAGTTGTTACCTGTCATGTGAGTGCTGGAAATCGAACTCAGGTCTTCTGCAGGAGCAGTCAGTGCTCTTTACCACTGAGCCAACTCTCCAGCTCAGTTTCTATAGTAACATAACAAAAAGAGTCAAACATCAACAAGTTTACTTCAAATACACTGGTGAGTACATTCAGTAGGTGGGTTGTAGGTGGGAATCCCACTGTAGGTCTTACATGCTATCTGAAGACTTTCTTAGCCTTTTGGTTAGTGAGGATTGTTTCCTTGTTAATGTATTAGGTTAGTCACAAGATATTAAGTTAGAAACAGAGGTGGACAAGGTGTGGCTATTTATAGGTGAAACATGACCCAAGATAAATTGTAACTAGACTCAGGATTTGCAACATTCTAAACTTTCCACAGTCACTGAAGTGCTAATCAGTGGTCAGCCTTGCAGAAAGTTCAGTCCAAGATGTAGGCTTTTTCTGGGAACTTTTTATTCATAGTTCCTCCCATATTTTGTACATGCTGGGGCCACATAGTTATCAATACATTGTTAGGAAAGGCTTCCTAGGATCTAAAGTAGAGGATGCTGAGCAGTAGTTAGGAAGAGCATTCCTCAGAAGAGAGGAATAGCTAGCTAGCTGGTAAAGCCAAGAAGGAAGGAATTTCTGGATCATATCAAAACTATTAGCCACCATGATCTGGATCTGGCTTGTTTTCTTTTCTTTGTTCTCTGTATCTGATATAACATTTGTATATTACAATAATAGGATTATCATACTTAAAATAATCAAGAACATAGCTTGGCCTAATGGAGGAAATATAACATATTAAGAAAACAAGAGCTGGTGAGATGGCCTAGCGGTTAAGAGCGCCGACTGCTCTTGCAGAGGACCCAGGTTCGATCCCCAGCACCCACATGGCAGCTGAGAACCGTCTTTGACTCCAGTTCCAGGGGAATCCGATGCCCTCTTCTGACCTCCGCGACATTGCACGACAGGGGTGCACAGACCTACATACAGACAGTACATTCATACACATAAAAAAAAATTAAATTAAAAAAAGAAAACAAACATAAAAAAAAGAAAACAAACATTTAAAGCCTGGCGTGGTGGCACACACCTTTAATACCAGCACTCAGGAGACAGAGGCAGGTGGATCTCTATGAATTCAAGGCCAGCCTGGTCTACAGAGCAAGTTCCAGGACAGCTGGAGCTATAGGGAGACACTGTCTCAAAAAACAAACAACCCCAAACATTTAAAAAGAGAGATTGGGTATGTTTCCCCCTGTATTTATATTTATTTTTATTCTCTGAAGTATTTTATTTATATTTGGAGTATTCAAACAAATCTGTTACTTCCAATCTTTGGATATTCTTTTGAACAGATAGACGTTATAACTGTAACCTCATGTGGAGTGGCTTATTCTAACTCTAGTAGCCTGGATCTAGTAGACTGGATCATTTTTATTATATTGTTATCCTATCATATTTAGTTTAGAAAAATAAATGAGAAGCATATTATAAAAGAAATTATATAACAATATAGTTTTCTTTTCTTTCTTTTTTTTTTTTTTTTTTTTTTTTTTTGGTCTTTTCGAGACAGGGTCTCCCTGTAGCCCCAGCTGTCCTGGAACTCACTCTGTAGACCAGGCTGGCCTTGAACTCACAAAGATCTGCCTGCCTCTGCCTCCCAAGTGCTAGGATTAAAGGCATGCACCACCACACCCAGCCAAATATAGTTTTCTTTAAACTGCTTTCTAAGAAGAATGCCTTCCTTTTTTTTTTTGGTCTTTTCAAGACAGGTTTCCCTGTAGTCCCAGCTGTCCTGGAACTCACTCTATAGACCAGGCTGGCCTTGAACTCACAAAGATCTGCCTGCCTCTGCCTCCCAAGTGCTAGGATTAAAGGCATGCACCACCACACCCAGCCAAAGAAGAATGCCTTCCTTTATCCATCAAATATTTGTAACATTAATAGAAACAAGAGATCCATCCAACCTGTTGGAAACTGGAATTTTTTTTCTTTTTGACTTTCTTTGTTTTTATTTTATTTTTTATGTGTATGAGTGTACTGTCTGCAGACTTTTTTTTTTTGAGACAGGGTCTCCCTACAGCCCCAGCTCACCTGGAACTCACTCTGTAGACCAGGCTGGTCTTGAACTCACAGAGATCCACCTGCCTCTGCCTCCCAAGTGCTAGGATTAAAGGCGTGCGACACCACACCTGGCTTAAAGACGGTTCTTAGCCATCATGTGGGTGCTGGGAATTGAACCTGGGTCCTCCACAATAGCAGTCAGTGCTCTTAACCACTGAGCCATCTCTCCAGCCCCTGAAACTGAAATTTTATAGGCTTTTCAGGTAATCAAACATTTTTTAATTTTAATTATTAGAAATGGACTCTAAAGAAAGAGCCATTGTATTGTCCATCTCCTTTTATTAATAAAATATACTGCTGGGCGTGGTGGCGCACGCCTTTAATCCCAGCACTTGGGAGGCAGAGGCAGGTGGATCTTTGTGAGTTCTAGGCCAGCCTGGTCTACAGAGTGAATTCCAGGACAGCTAGGGCTAGAGGGAGACCCTGTCTCGAAAAGACCAAAGAGAAAAAATAAATAAAATATAGATATTTATTCATTACTTTTAATCCGGGCTAATTGTATTATCTAAGACACCTTAAGGCTCATTTATTCAAGGAACATCAGTACTTAAGTACAAGATATTATGAATATTGTTACTAGAGGTTGCTATGTTTTGTATAATTTGGGTAAGAAGAATTAACTCAAATCTTTGAGTATCTCATACAACAGACAAAAAAAGTAGAAGTTATTCCATGGTAGATAGAAGTCTGAGTGTGTCCTAGAGCCTCCCAGAGCCTTCCAGGCCTGAAAGTAGTATTTACATAGTCTGGAATTTGGGTCCACAAAGTTACCCCTATGAACTGGAGTTAATGTGATTGGAGGGTATCATTAGGTCCCATACTGTGAGGTATCCAGACACATTTATGGGGTAGACAGTCATTAGGGAAGGTTGTACTGAGACAGGAAATTCAGACAGCTGTAATAGTTTGACCATTGTATCCAGGAATCTGTCATAATTTATCCCTGGCTAGGATCAAGAAAACAAATGATACCAAGTGCTGGAGAGGTCGTGGGGAAAGGGGAACACTCATCCATTGCTGGTGGGAATGTAAACTTGTACAGCCACTATGGAAAGCAGTGTGGAGAACCCTTGGAAGACTCAAAATGAGCTTACCACCTGAGCCATTCATACCACTCCTGGGTATATACCCACAAGACTCTTCTTACTGCAGAGATACATGCACAGCTATGTTTATTGTAGCTCTGTTCACAATAGCAAAAAGCTGGAACCAGCCCAAATGCCCCTCAACTGACGAGTGGATAGAGAAAACATGGTACATCTACACAATGGAGTTCTGTTTTGTTTTGTTTTGTTTTTTGGTCTTTTTCCTTGTATCCCCAGCTGTCCTGGAACTCGCTCTGTGGACCAGGCTGGCCTTGAACTCACAAAGATCCACCTGCCTCTGCCTCCTGAGTGCTAGGATTAAAGGCATGTGCCACCATGCCCAGCCACAGTGGAGTTCTATGCAGCAGTAAGAAAAGACAACATCATGAACTTTGCAGGTAAATGGATGGAACTGGAAGATATTATGCTAAGTGAAGTAACACAGCCCCAGAAAAACAAACAACGAATGGTAACCCTTGTCTGTGGTTGCTAGCACCAATAACCTAGTTGTAAACATTTCTTGTTGGGAGTGATACATATTGGAAAGAACAACACCACCACCAACCAAAAAGACTGCATCAAAGAAATGACTGAAAGGGTGAATCTGGTGGGGTGGGGGTAGGGGTTAGGAGGGGGACATGGGTCTAGATTTGATTTGTAACATAATCTTGTACAAAAAATATGTAAAAAAATAAAAAGTTGTTATAAACCAAAAAGAAAAGAAAATAAGAATCATCCAGCCTTTCTGAAGTCCACATGGATGTGTCCTCAGGAGGAGTCAGTGCACATTTGAGGTGGAGAATATGAATCCAAGAGTACACCCCTTGAAGTTTTACAGCACAGGAAGTAGTTAAATGTAGCTGATAAGTTCCTTTCCAATGAGGCTGAAGGGAGTATTTGATGTGGTGTCTTTTCCATGAAATCACCTGGTCTTAGTTTGTTCAGTCCTTCATCTCCTGGAAGCTCACTGTGGAAAGATTCTGCAACCAATTTTGAAGGTGTTTGTTTGTTTGTTTGTTTAGTCTTTTTTTTTTTTTTTTACAAACGTTAAGGTTGTTGGAAGGTGCCTTTACACAATTAGCCTTCTCACAGAACCTTAATTTACGTGTGTGTGTGTGTGTGTGTGTGTGTGTGTGTGTGTATGTGTGTTTAGTCTTTTTGGGTCTCTTGTTTGTTTGTTTGTTTGTTTAGTCTTTTTGGGTCTCCCTCTAGCTCCAGATGGCCTGTGACTTANTTTTACAAACGTTAAGGTTGTTGGAAGGTGCCTTTACACAATTAGCCTTCTCACAGAACCTTAATTTACGTGTGTGTGTGTGTGTGTGTGTGTGTATGTGTGTTTAGTCTTTTTGGGTCTCTTGTTTGTTTGTTTGTTTAGTCTTTTTGGGTCTCCCTCTAGCTCCAGATGGCCTGTGACTTACTATGTATATCAGGCTGGCTTTGAACTCACAGAGATCTGCCTGCCTGTCCCGACCCACAGGACATTCAACGGAGGTCAATGGTCTGGAGGAGAGAATTAAGGGACAAGAGACACAAAGAAACGGACAGCAAGACAGGGTGTCTGATTAAGCTGACAAATTTTATTTTTCTCAGGCTAGCATTTGTAGTGGTAAGAGCAGGGTGTTGGGAGGGGGACCTTTAGATCTCAGGGCAGCAGGTGTTCTGGAGAAGCAGGATGTTGGCAGGGTGAAAAGGTTAACAATGAGTAAAAAGAGGAAGGGTTGCTTAGCAACTTAACCGCATGATGTATATCTAGGTTGCTGATCTGGCCAACTGCGACCTACTTGCTATGATCTAGCCAACTGTGACCTATTTACTATGGTTACACTATATACTTATTGTCTAACTCTAAAGGCCAGCCAAAATGTTACTTATATAATGAAAGGTTAGTTGAATCTATATCAGCTTGCTCCCAGCACCTGCCTCTGCCTCCCAAGAGCTGGGATTAAAGGTCTGCACCAGCATGCTTGTGTCCAATTTTGAATTTTTGGTTATCATTTCTGTAAGTCCCATTCTTATAAAAATAACGCATCTTCTCCCATTAACAGAGATGGTTTATGCAATCCTTCTCAAATGGAAATGATTGACATTTTTCAAAAGGGGTAGATTTAAGATTTAAGAGAACTAAGAGTAGTGATTTTGGTCAAGGAAGGCCAAGGAGCTGAACTTAGAACATTTGCAAAGAACTGTCCTCTGTGGGTGCTAGGAATCCAGTTTTGGGTCTCTTCCAGAGCAGCAAGCACTTTTAACTGATAAACCATATCTCCAGCTCTACCTAATTGTATATAAAAGAAATGACTACATTTATTTACTTCAGTGTGTACTGTGTGTGCATGTGTGTGAGTTTGCATGTTCATGTGCTATTGGACTCTGTAAAGGTCAGACAACAACTTTCAAGAGTTGGCTCTCTAGTTCTCTCTTCCCGTCATGTGATTCCCCATTGTCAAGCTTGGTGGCAGACATCTTTACCTGATGGACCACCTTGCTTGGTGGCAGACAACTTTACCTGATGGACCACCTTGCTTGGTGGCAGACATCTTTATCTGATGGACCATCTTGCTTGGTGGCAGACATCTTTACCTGATGGACCACCTTGCTGGCCCCTTAAAAAAAAAATCTGTTCTGAGAGTTTCTACTCTTTAATGGGTATTTTGGGGTTATTTACATTTAATGTAGCCCTCAGTAAATTGGACCTTGTTATAAAAATTCTAATGCTGGGGGCTGGGGAGTGTGGTGCATGCCTTTAATCCCAGCACTTGGGAGGCAGAGGCAGGTGGATCTCTGTAGGTTCAAGGCCAGCCTGGTCTACAGAGCGAGTTCCAAGCCAGCTGGGGTTAAAGGGAGGCGCTGTCTCAAAAAGACAAAAAAAAATCTAATGCTGGAAAAAAAGTGAAATAAATATTTACATGCTACTTTAGAATACATCTGAAGTGTGTAATTACTCAGATGTCCTGGGGACTAAATTCAGGTCATCTGACATTGCAGCAAGTGTCTTCATGTGCTGAGCCATCTCACCCAGCCAATTTTGATTTAAGTAATTTAACTTGATCTTGATTTTTATATTGGTGCTCTATTTAATTTCATATCAGTGAAAGCTAGTGATACCTAAATCAGAATTTATTCTTTGTTATTAAGTGAATAAATTATCATTTACATTGTACATCTCTACAGGGCAGTTCCCCTTCATCTTTGTTCCTCTGTCACAGTTTGATCTTTTCCTTGGCCTCTCCTTGTCTTCCCCTCCCTGTCTCCTGGGAGGAGTCTGCCTCCTGACACTGGCTATGTCACTAGGTGTTGGAACTGAGAAGTCTGCTGTAAGTGCTGATTTTATTTCTAATGCACAGCTCTGTCAGTGCTTGTTTAGTGACTTTCGTGAATGTATGAGGGAAGGGAGGGCTTCACATATATTGATATTCGTACATTGGCTATTGAATTTCACTTGTAACGTATATGCTGCAACCATTCATAATGATAGGTCTAGCTTTCATTAGCATTTGCTGTGTGTAAAATGGCACTTGCAGGCTAGTGACATGGGCAGTGAAAGTATCCACTGGAGACAGTCAAATGCAGAAGCAGAGATGATTTCTACAGCCCCCGTGGGAGGACAGTGAAGTACCAGTAGATGCACTGCAGGGCCGCATACAGGTTTCTGTATAGGCAGCAGTCAGGCACTGTGTCGGTATCATGGTGCCCTGGTTGCTCAGGTCTTATGTGGTGGGACAGCTGTGTGGGGCTCATATCTGGATTCATTATTTTCCTGAGGAATAAGTTTTATGGTGTGAATCGGCTTTTCTTTGGAAGGCAGCCTGGGAAGAAGGCGGTCAGATTCTGCTAGGGCATTAAAGAGTAGAATCCTCAGCCAGGAGTGTCAGCCTGGTCTACATAGAAAGTTCCAGGCCAGCTGTGGCTATAGGGAGACTCTGTCTCAAAAAGACAAACAAACAAACACACATCAGTGGAATTCTCTGCAGTGGTGTCCCTGCGCTAAGGCAGACAGTGGGAAGGCTGCTGAAGGCTAACCCTTCTGATGCTGTTTGGAGGCAGAAGTGGCCTTGCTCTGAGCCTAGCATGCTCTGGAGCAAAAGCAGCCTGTTTTTAGGTTAGAAAAGTGCAGCACTGCTACCTGGGAATAGTATCCTAGTATTCATGGATGAATTTTCTTGCAACTTTTGTGTTTGTCTACTCCATTCATTTTTCAAAGTATACTTAATAAAAATTAAATTTATGTATTTGTGTAGTGAAGAGGCCTGCACATGCCAATGACTGTGTGTGTGTGCACGTGTGCGTGTGTGTGTGTGTGTGTGTGTGTGTGTGTGTGTGTGTTTGTATGTAGGTTAGAAGACAGGGATCCAACTCAGGTCATCAGAGTTGGCAGCAGGTGCCTTACCCACTGAATCTTTCTGCCAGTCCCATGTACTCCATTCTTTATATGGAGTACAAATTTATGACAACTTTGGCACTGATAGTTCTATTTTTTTGTTTTTTTGGTCTTTTCGAGACAGGGTCTCCCTGTCACCCCAGCTGTCCTGGGATAGTTCTAATTTTTAAAAAATTTTTAAAAATTTTATTTATTTCTGTATGTGTATGAATGTACTGTCTGCATGCAGGTTTGTGCACCCGTGTCGTGCATTGCCACGGAGGTCAGAGGAAGGTGTTAGATTCCCCTAGAACTGGAATTCTCCTGGAATTGGAGTTTCAGACGGTTCTCAGCCACCATGTGGGTGCTGGGGATCGAACCCGGGTCCTCTGCAAGAGCAGTCGGCACTCTTAACCGCTAGGCCATCTCTCCAGCCCCCTATTTTTTTTTAAAGCAACTTTCAAGTTGCTTTTAAAAAATTTTTTATTTATTTTTATTTTTTTATGTGTATGAGTGTACTGTCTGCATGTAGGTTGGTGCACCCATGTCGTGCAATGCCGCAGAGGTCAGAAGAGGGCGTGGGATTCCCCTGGAACTGGAGTTAAAGACAGTTCTTAGCCGCCATGTGGGTGCTGGGAATCAAACCCGGGTCCTCTGCAAGAGCAGTCGGTGGGTGCTCTTAACCACTGAGCCATCTCTCCAGCCCCCAGTTCTAATTTTTATTTAACTTGTTGACTGATGGATTTTATTTATTTATTTACTTTTTTGAGACAGGGTCTCCCTACAGTCCCAGTTGGCCTGGGACTTGTTATGTAGAGCAGGCTGGTGACTTTAATTCAATTCAGGAACCCACATAAAAGTGTAAAGGAGAAAACTGGCTTTGCAAAGTTGTCCCCTCACCTCTATACCCCTTTGTGTGGGTGCTCAGAGGCCACAAGAGGGTGTGTCAGATCCCCTGGGGCTGGGGACACCTGTGGTAGAGTCACTCGATGTGGATGCTAGGAACCAAATTTGGAGTCCCTGGAAGAGCAGTAAGCATCCCTTTTTTATTTTTATCTTTTTGGTCTTTTTGAGACAGGGTCTCCCTGTGGCCCCAGCTGTCCTGGAACTCACTCTGTAGACCAGGCTGGCCTTGAACTCACAAAGATCCGCCTGCCCCTGCCTCCTGAGTGTTGGGATTAAAGGTGTGAGATAAGATGCCACTCTGTGGGGCTGGAGAGATGGCTCAGCGGTTAAGAGCACTGACTCTTGCAGAGGACCAGGGTTTGATTCCCAGCACCCAAATGGCGACTAAGAACTGTCTTTAGTGCCGGACGTGGTGGCCCACACCTTTAATCCCAGCACTCAGGAGGCAGAGGCACGTGGATTCCTGTGAGTTCAAGGCCAGCCTGGTCTGTACAGAGAGCTCCAGGCCAGCTGGGACTAAAGGGAGACCCTATCTCAAGAAGACAACAACAACAACAACAACAACAAAAAGACAGGGCTGGAGAGATGGCTCAGCAGTTAAGAGCGCCAACTGCTCTTGCGGAGGACCGGGATTCCATTCCCAGCACCCGAATCGTGGCTAAGAACCCTCTTGAAGCTGGGCATGGTGGCACACACCTTTAATCCCAGCACTTGGGAAGCAGAGGCTGGTCTACGGAGAGTGGGTTCCAGGCCAGCTGGGGATATAGAGAGACCCTGTCTCAAAAAAAAAAAAAAA
>VZQC01004541.1:1632589-1660937 GCA_009823505.1 Rhizomys pruinosus
TTTTTTATTTGTGTATGTGTATGAATGTACTGTCTGCATGCGGGTCTGTGCATCCGTGTCATGCAATGCTGCGGAGGTCAGAAGCGGGTGTCGGATTCCTCTGGAACTGGAGTTCTCCTGGAATTGGAGTCTCGGACGGTTCTCGGCTGCCATGTGGGTGCTGGGGATCGAACCCGGGTTCTCTGCAAGAGCGGTCGGCACTCTCAACCGCTAGCCCATCTCCCCGGCCTCCAAAATTTAGCATTTTTAATTAAAGTCAGTTGTGACTTAAAAAATACTTATTTTTAAAATTATATGTATGTGAGTGTAGCTGCCCTTGGAGTTATAGGCTGAGGCCACTTGATGTGGGTGCTGGGAGCCATACTTAGGTCCCCTGCAAGAGTATTCTGTACTTTTAACCACTGAGCCATCTCTCCAGCTCCTAAGCTGTGACTCTTTGTAATTCTATCCTTTGTCTCACTATTTTTTTTATCCTCTATCAGTCCTCCTATCTGCAGAGATGGGTCAGGGTTTTGCTGATCAAGTCATTTCCCTTGGAAGTGTAGGGGACATTCCCTCTTTAACGACTATCCTTTTTGTAGGCTGTGCAGTAGAGTTCAACTACTGTAGCCTCTATGGCATTTCTGAAGACAGGTCACTTACGAGACTTGTAGGACCCCTTTAGAGGCTCCCTGTCTCCTCTCCCCCATCCTGGCTGCCCTTGGAGGACAAGAGTCAATGCATTGGTTATCCTTTTTGTCTCTCTGCCTTCAATGGCTCCAAGCTTGGGTTTTTGAGCAGCTTCATGTTTTAGTTTTAATTGTTTTAGTTATGTTTGGATAAAACTAACACCAGAAAAAAAGAGTTTAAAATAAATCCTGATTTCGATAGGACTTAGTTCTCTAGTAGTTAAAAGCAGGACAAACTTAGAAGACACAATGATTATCTGGATTAAGCATAGTTCTTTTTGTTGTTGTTTAAGCTAGTTTTTGTAACAGTTACCAAGATTTGATTAATATTTTAGGGAACCTCTTCGATTTAAACAAAGGCTTGATTTTAGTTTTATTTCAGTACACTGAATCTTGACTTCAGGAATTAAAAACTTAACATTTTTATTTTATTTTATTATTTTTGTATGTGTATGAATGTACTGTTTGCATGTAGGTTTGTGCACCCATGTCGTGCAATGCCACGGAGGTCAGAAGAGGGTGTCAGATTCCCCTAGAACTGGAGTTCTCCTGGAATTGGAGTTTCAGACGGTTCTTGGCCGCCATGTGGGTGCTGGGGATTGAACCTGGGTCTCTTGCAAGAGTGGTCGGCGCTCTTAACCACTAGGCCATCTCTCCAGCCCCCAAGAATTAAAAACTTTTTAAAAGCACTTGTGTGTGTGTGTGTGTGCACTCAAGTACCACCCCATGCCTCTGGAGATCATAGAACAACTATCAGGAGTAGGTTCCTTCCTTGCATCATGTGAGTCCTTGGTGTCAGACTCAGTCTTCAGGCTGGGTGGCAGGCACCTCTTCTTGCTAAGTCATCTTGCCAGTCTGACTTTAGGAATTTTAACAAGCTTCAATCATCAAAGTTCACCATCATCTATAATCCTTGTGCAACCTACTGACCTTCTGAGATGTTCTTAAACCTGTTTCTTACTTCATCTTCTCCTTTGGTTAAATCCAGCTATATTACCTTAGGATAAAATATTCTATTACCATCCCCAAATCCTTTTTTGGTCGGGTGTGGTGCTGCAGGCCTTCAGCTTCAGCACTGGGCAGGCAGTGGCATGGTGAGTCCCAGGCCAGCTGGGGCTATAGGGGGCTCTGCCTCAGAAAAAAACAAAACCAAAACAACCCCTCCCCCCAAACCCAAAACTTTTTCTGTCCAAATGTTCTTTTTAGATCTTTATAACCAAAATTATCACTAATATTTACATCCTTTTATTCCTTTACTGAAAGCTTTTAGGCTGAACCTGGGACTGGGAAGGGGTGGGTGTGGTTAGCTATCATTCCAGCTTTCTTCTGTCAGTCAAGCTTTACCAGCCAATCAGAGCATCGGGCAGACTGCCCAATCAGGAGCGCTAATGGGCGTCCGGAGGCGGGCTTATGTTAGCGGCCATGTTGTGGGTTCCGCTCTCCGTTTAAGAGGGTCCACAAATACTGAGCTGTTAAGGCCGCTGCTGGGAGCTGAGGAGAGCGCGGGGAACGTGGAAGCCGAACCATGGTGAGCGTGGGGCCGGATGTCCTCAGACGTGAGCGGTGGCCGCTGGAGCCGCCAGGGCTGGCCGGGCTGGGTCCTCCCCCGGAGGGGCGGGGCCGGGGCGGGGGCCGGCGAGTTGGAACGTGGCGGGTTGGACTCTGGGAAGCTCCGCCTCACACCGCCTCCCCTGGGTATGAGCGGAGCCCCTGCGTCCATGACGTCACTGTGCAGTGCGTGAGAGGGTCCTGAAGGCAGGTTTGTGAACCTGGAGCCTGTCTGGGTTTTTGGGGGGCTATCTTATTGAAGTTCTGCACTTCTCATTTAACATAAATCAGTTGTCTTTATTTTTGTGGGTTTCTGAGTTTTATATTACGTGTATTGATTTCTTATTTGTTAAACGATGCACTATCTTGATTATTGTAAATTTGTCAGAAGTCAAGGTTAGGTAGTAACAATGTGTGTTCTATTTATGCTTCGGTATTGTATTCAAGATTCATTTATAGTACTTGGGAGGCAGAGGCAGGCGGATCTCTCTGAGTTCAAGAACAGCCTGGTCTGTAAACAGAGTGAGTTCCAGGTCATCTGGGGCTACAGAGAGACCCTGTGTCAAAAAGACCCCCCCGTCCTAGTTTGTCTTTCCATTGCTGTGACAAAACACTCTGACACCAACTTGGGGAGGAAAGGGTTTATTCAGCTTACATCTCCTGGGTCACATTTCATCACTTAAGGAGCCCAAGGCAGGAACTCAGGGCAGGAACCTGGAGGCCATGGAGGACTGCTGTTCACTGGCTTGCTCTCTACTGGCTTGCTCTCTGGCTCATGCCCAGCCTGCCTTCTTATACTGTCACTGCTCAACAATCAAGACAATACACCACAGATGTGGCCACAGGCCAATCCAATGGAGCCAATTCCCCAACCGAGGCTCCCTCAACCCAGGTGTGTCAAGTTGACACCAAAGCTATCCAGCACAATTGACCCCTTGTCAACTTGACACACAAACACATCACTATTAAACCACCTTTCCAGTTCTTATCCCCAAAGTATGATGTTAACACTAATCACAACCTAAGACAGTACATCCTTAAAAGCCCCACAGTCCTTAAAATGTCCAAACACTTAAAAGTCCAGTCTATTAAAAGTCTCTTAACTGTGGGCTGCTGTAAAATCCAAAACAAGTACTGTCTTATTTCAAAGGGAAGAATCAGGCACTCTCAAACAAAACCTAAGTCCAGCAAGTTTAGCTCAGGCCTGGACACCTGGGATTCCTCACGATCTTCTGGGCTCCAAAGGGTCTCAGGCAACTCCCCCTCCCAACTCTGCCATCCTGGCACACAATCATCTCAGCAGGCCCAGGCTGACTCCATTCTAATCACTCTTGCCGCTTGCTCATTGTGGTGTAGTCCAGAGGGTTCTCAGAATCTCCAAAAAGCTTGGGTCGCTACTGAAACGAGGCAGTACCTTCACCTAATGGTCTCTTCTGACCTCTGCCTGGTGCAAAGCCTCAGCTTCTCCAATGACCCCTGCAATACCTGGGGTCTCACAGCAACCAAGTGCACTCTCCACCAATGGTCTTTCCTGACCTCTCACAGTGCCAAGCCTCGACTGCTCTCTGTGACCCCCTCAAATAATTCAACACCAGAACATATAGGAGAACTCTTTACACGTACCCAAGTCCAGCTCTCCTGGGCCTCGAAGATGGAGGCTCAGGCCTTTCTGGGTCACAGTTTTGTGTGCTGACCTTGAGAGTATTCTCCAGAAGATTTCACCTCAGCTGATGCTGGTCTCTTGTTACTTACAGCTGATTTTTCCAGCCCCAGCTTAACAGCATCAATTGCCCCAGTACCAACAAAGTTTCACTTCAGGTTCTGGTCTCTTGTTACTTAACAGCTGGCATTCTATCCACAAAGCCCCAGCTGACCATGAACACACAGAATTTTACACAGTTCCTGATGATCTTATGCTCTCCTTTGAAACTAGCAAATTCACAAGCAAACAGGGGCCTCCATTCTTCTAGAAACTCCATTCAGTCAAAAACTGCTCCAGGCTCTCTACAGCAACAATCTTTAGGCATTACAATGATACTTCCCAGCCCAAAGTCCAAAAATGCGCAACCCACAATCCTTTCCACCCTCAAACACCAACCAGGTCAGGATCGTTGTCTACAGCATTACCCCACTTCAACTTTGGTACCCAATTTCTGTCCTTAGTGTCTTTCATTGCTGTGACAAAAACATTGAAAACCCAACTTTGGGGGAGGAAAGGGTTTATTCAGCTTAACATCCTGGGTCAACAGATTCACCAATTAAGGAGCACAAGGCCAGGAATCAGGGCAGGAAACGGAGGAGCTCCATGGAGAAGTTGTGTAATTAATGGAGCTTTGCTCATATACTGGCTGCTCTTGCTCATCGCTGCACTTCTTATTACGTCAAAGCTGCTCAACAATCAAGACAATACACCACAGATGGGCCACAGCCCAATCCAATGGACCCAATTCCACCAACGAGGCCTCCAATCAATACAAGCCAGTTGGTGTGTCAAGTTGACACCAATAGTCTATCCATGAACCCCCAATAAAAAGAATCATTTTTAAACGTATGTGTATGGGATATGGAGAAGTCTAGCCTAGCGGATAAGAAAGCACCGATCTGCTACTGTACATGAGGATCCCGTGTTCGATATTCCCAGCACACCACATGGCGGCCCGAGGCTGTCTTGAAATACTCCAATCCGAGGAGAACTCCAGCTCCAGCTCCAGGGGAGAATCACGGAGGACCCACTTCTGAACTCGCAGGCGCTTCGACGACATTGGGTGCTGACAGTACTGTAGCATGCAGGCAGTACAATATGCATAACACATACAGAAATAAAGTTAATAAAATTAATAAGAAGAAAAATTTAAAACAGTATGTGTTTGTGTGATGTTAGTAGATGTGGAATGATAGAGTTGTGTATGTGTTAGTATTCCCCCTGAGGAACCCAGAAGAGGGCTTGATGGCAAAAATGCCTTTACCCACGGAACAGTCTCACCAGCCCTGATGATGCTTTTAAATTAAATTCTATTGGTAATTATTTTTTTTCCACCCTATAAGCTTGTCCTCTCCCTTTTAAAAAACAAGTTTTTCAAGTTTCTCCTATAGTCTAAACAAAGACAACAAAATGATCATTTTAACAATCTTATCAGTAATCAGGTTAAGATCTGTGTCTTTATTTTTTATTTTTGTTATTATTTCTTTTGTTAAATTTTATTATTTATTTATTTTGTCTTTTTGATACAGGGTCTCCCTGTAGCTCTAGCTGTCCTGGAACTGTCACTTTGTAGACCAAGCTTTGAATCACCAAAGATCCGCCTGCCTCTGCCTCCTGTGCTAGGATTAAAGGCGTGCACCACCATGCCCCGACTCTTATTTTTTTTTTGGGTCTTTTGCACAGGGTCTCCCTGTAGCCCAGCTTGTCAACCTTGAACGCACCGGCTAACGAGTCTGTGTTTTAAATATTCAAAGAATTTTGCATTTATTTCTATTACTTTGTGTCTTTTATTTATTTTATTTTATTTATTTATTTATTTAATTTTTTGTCTTTTTTAGCAGGGTATTGGGGCTAACTATGTAGACCAGGCCTGGTATTGAACTCACAGAGATCGCCTACTTCTGCCTCCCGTGCCTTCATTGGGCTGGGATTAAAGGGCATGTGAAAAAATAACCAGAAAAGAGTTTCTCTCTCTATCTATCTCTATCTACTCTCTCTCTCCTCTCTCTCTCTTTCTCATTTTTTTTCTTTTTTATGTCATATGAATTTACTGTCTGCAGTAGGTTTGTGCACCCGTGTAGTGCAGTGCCGCTGAGGTCAGAAGAGAGTGTCAGATTCCCTTGGAACTGAAGTTAAAGATGGTTGTCAGCTGCCATGTGGGTGCGGGGGATCAAACCCAGGTCCTCTGCAAGAGCAGTCGGTGCGGTGCTCTTAACCAGTAGGCCGTCTCTCCAGCCCCTTCCTCCTTCCCTCCCTCCCTCCCTCCCTTCCCGTGTGTGTGTTTATGTGTGTGTGTGTGCGCGCGTGTGCGTGTGTGCGCGTGCTCGCGCGGGGTTGGGTGTTTCGTGTACATGAATTCAGGTGGCTGAGAAGGCCAGAAGAAGGAGTCAGACACCCTCGAGCTGGAGTTGGGGTGGGTGCTGGGAACTGAACTCACATTAATATGTGAATAGTATGTGCCCATAACTATTCACCCATCTTTCCTCTCAGCCCTGGATTATTTCTGCTGCTGTTTCATTTTTTTAATTTTTATTTTATCCATATGAGTGTATTGCCTGCATGTGTGTAAGTGCACCTGTGTCATGCAGTGCCCAGGGATTCAGAAGAGGGCATCAGATTTTCCTGGAACTGGAGTTATGGGTGGCTGTTACCCGCCATGTGGGTGCTGGGGATTGAACCCACGGTCCCCCTTGCAGATGGTTGCTCTTAACACACCATTCGCCCTCTCTTCAGCCCCTTCAGCCCCAATTATTGTTTTTTTTTTTAATTATGTAATTTAAACTGACAGGCAGCCGGGGTTGGTGGCGCATGCCTTTGATCCTAGCTTGGGAGACAGAAACAGGCAGATCTCTGTGAGTTCAAGGCCAGCCTGGTCTACAGAGTGAGATCCAGCCAAGACAGCTGGGGCTACAAAAAGACACTGTCTCAAAAAGACAAAAAAAAAAAAAAAAGAAGACCCCCCCCCCAAACTGACAGGCAATATAAAATCATTTAGTTCTTTCAAAGTTCTCCCTCTGGGCCCAGCATGGGCATTTATTGCACTAGTGAGTGCCAGCCAGCCTATTTACTATGTGGTGAGTTTCTGTCTCAAACAAACAAACAAACAAACAAATCAAAATTGTCTGTAATTTAACTGGTATTTTAAAAGGAAATCCCTTAACTCCCAACAGCCTGATAGGTTAATAAGCCTGGCTGCCTGTCCTCATATACCAATTAAAGAGAGTCAGATCGAGTTCCAGGACAGCTGGGGCTACAGGGAGACCCTGTCTCGAAAAGACCAAAAAAAAGTAAGAGTGAAAAAGAGCATTTTTAATACATGCCCTGTTTGGTAAAAAGAACTGGTAACCAAACTTCTGGATGAAAACATATACTTTAAAAAATTAATTGAGACAAGATATATATATATATATTATTATATATATATATATATATATATATCTCGCTTTGCTTCTTCAGGGTGGTTTGGAGAAGTCTATTATGTAAAGAGATAAACTAATTATCAGGTAATGTCTATTGCTGCTCCAGGGTGCTGCTTTGCCTTCAGGATAATTGCCTCCTCTGAGGTTGGTCTATCCTGGGAGTTTTTGTCGTTTTAAGTCTAAGGCTACCACAGATTTAAGAAAATAATTTATACCTGTGCTTTAATGTGCGTATGTACAAAATTCAACAAGTAAGCCAAAGGAAAAAAAAAAAATCCAACGGCCCGGGGCTTGGTAGCACACCCCTTTAGTCCCTCAACATGGGGGCAGAGGCAGGAGATCTTTATGAGTTCAAGGCCAGCCTGGCTACATAGCCAGNTTTTATTTTTATTTATTATTTTATTATTTATTATTTTGTCTTTTTGATACATGGTCTCCCGTTACGCTCTAGCTGTCCTGGAACTCCAACTTGTGTAAGACCCAAGCTGTTGAAATCACAAAGATTTCCGCCTGCCTCTGCCTTCCTAAGTGCTTAGGATTAAAGGCGTGCCACCACCATGCCCGGACTCTTTTATTTTTATTTTTTTGGTCTTTTCGAAGACAGGGTCTCCCTGTGAGCCCAGCTGTCCCACCACCGCTTCCGGCTAAGATCCGTGTCTTCTTAAAAATCAAGTCTCTTTGCTTATTATCATACTTGTATGTCTTTTTTCTGTATTTATCTATATTTATTTTATTTATTCTTTATTTTTTGTCTTTTTGAGACAGGGTCTGGGGCTCACTATGTAGACAGGCTTGTCTTTGAACTCACCAGAGATCCGCCTACTTCTCCCTCCCGAGTGCTGGATTTAACAGCATGTGCCACCATACTCAAGAAAGGATTTCTTCTCTCTAGTCTCTCTCATCTCTCTTCTCTCTCTCTCTCTCTACTCTCTTTTTCTTTTTTTTTTTTTTTAGTGTGTATGAATGTACTGGTCTGCATGTAGGTTGTGGCACCCGTGTAGTAGACCATAGTGCAACGCCTGAGGTCAGAAGAGAGTGTTTCAGATTCCCTTGGAACTGAAAGTAAAGATGGTTTCAGCTGCCATGTGGCTGCGGGGGATCAAAACCCCGGTCCTCTGCAAAGAGCAGTCGGTGGCGGAGTCTTCTTAACCACTGGCCCGTCTCTCCAGCCCCTTTCCTCCCCTCCCTCGTCTCCCTCCCTCCCATTACCCCGTGTGTGTGTAGTGTTGTGTGTGTGCGCGCCTGTGCTTTAGTGCGCGTGCTCGCGCGGGGTTGGGTGTTTCGTGTACATGAATTCAGGTGGCTGAGAAGGCCAGAAGAAGGAGTCAGACACCCCTCGAGCTGGAGTTGGTGGTCGTGCGAGGGAACTGAACTCACATTAATATGTGAATAGTATGTGCCCATAACTATTCACCCATCTTTCCTCTCAGCCTGTTATTATTCTAGCTGTGTCTTCATATTTTTTTTAACTTTTATTTTTATCTCATGTGTTTATGCCTGGCAATTGTGGAATGTCAAGCTGCACCTGGGTCATTGAGTGCCCAGGAGATTTCAGAAGAGGCATCAGATTTCCTGGAACAGGAGTTATGGTGTGGCTGTTAACCCGCCATGTGGGTGCTGGGATTGAACCCAGGTCCCCTTGGCAGATTGGTGCTCCTTAACCATTAAGCCACTCTCTGAGCCCCAAATATTGTTTTTTTTTTTAATTAGTAATTGTAAACTGACAGCAGCCGGGGTTGTGTGCGCATGCTTTTGATCCAGCTTCGGGAGACCATACAACAGGCAGCATCTGTGAGTCAAAGGCCAAGCCTGGCTACAGAGTGGAGATCCAGGCCACGTTTGGGCTATAGGGTGCGAGACCGAGTTTCAAAAAGACAAAAAAAAAAAAAAAAGAAGACCCCCCCCAAACTCACAGGCAGATATTAAAATCAATTTAGTTCTTTTTTCAAGAGCTCATCCCTCTGGCCCAGCATGGGCCTTTAGTGCACCTAGTGAGTGCCAGGCCAGCTATTACTATGTGGTAGATTCTGTCTCAAACAAACAACACAAACAACACAAACAAACAAACAAACAACAAATCAAAATTGTTCATGAATCTTAACTGGGTATGTTTAAAAGGGAAATCCCTTAAACTCCCAACAGCGCTGGATAGGTTAATAAGCCCTGGTCTGCCTGTCCTCACGTTATTACCAATTAAAGAGATCAGATCGAGTTCCAGGAACAGCTGAGGCTACAGGGGGACCCTTGTCTCGAAAAGACCCAAAAAAAAGTAAGAGTGAAAAAGAGCATTTTTAATACATGCCAGGCACTGTTTTGGTATATATATATATATCTGTAAGCCAAACTTCTGGATGAAAACAGTATACTTTTAAAAAAATTAATTGAGGACAGATATTTAATATAGTACTATACTAGTATATAAAATAGATATACACATATATATCATTCTCAGGCTCCTTGCTTCTTCAGGGTGGTGTTGGAGAAGTCTATTATGTAAAGAGATAAACTAATTATCAGGTAATGTCTATTGCTGCTCCAGGGTGCTGCTTTGCCTTCAGGATAATTGCCTCCTCTGAGGTTGGTCTATCCTGGGAGTTTTTGTCGTTTTAAGTCTAAGGCTACCACAGATTTAAGAAAATAATTTATACCTGTGCTTTAATGTGCGTATGTACAAAATTCAACAAGTAAGCCAAAGGAAAAAAAAAAATCAAAGGCCGGGCTTGGTAGCACACCCCTTTAGTCCTAACACTGGGAGGCAGAGGCAGGAGATCTTTATGAGTTCAAGGCCAGCCTGGTCTACATAGCCAGTTCAGGACAGCTGGAGCTACAGGGAGACCCTGTCTCACAAAGACCAAAAAAAAAAAGAAAAAAATCATAATGTTTTATCTTTGCCTTGCAAACCCCAAAAGTTGACTTTAAAAAATATTTTTTATTTTATGTGTATGAGTGTATTGCCTGCATGCATGCAAGTGCACATGTGTCATGCATGCATGCAGGTGCACCTGTGTCATGCGATGCCCGAGGAGGTCAGAAGGAGGCATTGGATCCCCTGGAGCTGGAATTACAGATGGTTGTTAGCTGCCAAGTGGGTGCTGGGAATTGAACCCAGCCCCTCTGCAAGAGCAGCCAGTGGTCTTAACCAATGAGCAATCTCTCCAGTTCTGTATCAGAATATTGTTTTACAGTTTGTATCAGTTACTTTCTGTTGATGTGATAAAATATTATGACTAAACTGGATGTGGTGGCACATGCTTGTAATCTCAGCATGTGGGAGGCAGAGGCGGGCTGATCTCTGTGAGTTCATGGTCAGCCTGGTCTCATATATATATAATAGAAGGGTTTATTTTAGCTTACAGTTCCAGAGGGATAGTCCATAGTGGCAGGGAAGGCATTACGGTGGCAGGAACAGAAAGCTGGCCGATCACATTTCTGTCTAAATGCAGGCTGAACCCCAGGGACATAGTTCTTTCAGCAAGGCTGCACGTCCCTAAAGGTTACATAACCTATGAGATCTCCAAAACTCCAAAAATGAAGATGATAAAACTAGCTGTACTATGCAGGCGGAATGGTGGCACACGCTTAACCCAGCATTTGGAGGCAGAGGACAGTGCGGATTTCTGTGCAGTTCAAGGCCCAGCCTTGGTCTAAGAAAGTGAGTTCCAGGTTCGCTGGGGCTACAGGGAGAACACTGTCTCAAAAAGACAAAAAAAAAAAAAAATGCTATCGTATAAAACCCAACAGCTTGTAATATAACAAAAGGGACACCGTTTTTTTTTTTTTTTTTTTTTTTTGGGCCATTTTCAAAGCCATTATTAAAGGAAGAGTCTATCTCTGTGCGTTCAAGGCCCAGCCTGGTTCACATGTCGAGTTCCAGGACAGCTGGGGCTACAGGGGGGCATCCTGTCTCGAAAAGACAAAAAAATTTTTTTTGACAACATGTGTGAAATATCTACCAGGGAAACTCAGTAGACTCTTGCCCAGAGTAATTAGGAGGCTGATAATCTTCTTGTGTTTAGAACTCTCAGAAGAGTAACAGGAGCTCAGAAAAATGTTCTCTTGTTTTTACATTATTTATCACTTATATTATTAGACAGGGTTCTCATAAGACCTACAGAATGCACCAGGACGACTATTTAGCTATATACCAATTTATTGTATTTGCTCACATACAGAGTTCAAGGAGTCACAAGTAGCTGCAACTCCACTGAAAGCGCTGAAAGAAATGAGGGAACTGCTTAGTCTGCAAGGCTAGATGCTCACGTAGTCCCAATCTAGTGCTGAAAGGCCTTGAATGGAATTCCAGGAAATCTGCCGGTCTAGTTACACGTGGATCGAAAGGTCTGATCACAGCAGCAAGACAAACCTCATCAGAGAAGGAGGGCAAGCCGCAGGAGAAAAAAGGGAGAAAAAAAGGGACAGCTCCTTCGCCATGGCCTTTTTCACATGCTGCCGGACCAGTTAACGCCCACATTTGGGGGGGCCATCCGGGTTGAGGAAGGTCCAATCCAAAATCCCTCTTCTTTATTTGTTTCTTAGTCCAGTCAAGTTGACACACGGATTAACCCATCACACGTTCACCCTTGTCAACTGACACCCATATACAATAGCCTCCTTATTTGTTATGCTTAAATGTCAATTGAAACAATGGAAGGTCATAAATCCACTAACATGATATACAGTGTCTCATGTGTAATAGCCAAAGCATTCTCTTTAGAGTAGTGTGGGGTAATGTCCTTGGGAACACTAGTCTCTTTCAGTACTTAAATAACCTAAATATGACAAACACTTTAACATATCTCAGTTTGGCACATTCAAAGAGAACGAGAACAATCACCAACGTACTCGCTTAATATACATACATATATAGAACAAGCACATTCTTAACCAAATAGGACAAAAGTTAATATCTCTTATAATCCACAGTTTCTGAATATGTCCCATGGCCTCAGCGATATTTATGACTACCTTATTCTTACTACCCATTCTGAATTTCCCTCCACCATCATGCAAGCACCTCTGCAGGTCTTGCTTTCTTTCTCCTGGAGGAGTGACCTACTTCATCCCTGAAGGGTCTGGGCCATTTATTGGTCTGGTTTTGGGTTGTGGAGTTTTCCATGACTTTAATTCATAGGACATGTTACACCAGAAGTGCCTACAGCTCTTCCTGCCTTCCAACTAATCTTCCTTGCCCCCATTGTGGGAAAACAGTCCAAATTTCCCCTGGTAGTCTGGATTCAATCAACTCCTCTACTACTGTTATTCCTCCTTATGCCTGTGTTGGCTTAAAGGCATTAGAAGCCAGACAGTGGCAGCGGGGATGTCTAGCTTCTGTTCAATGGAACGTTTGCTGATCTCCTGGCAAAAGCCACTCCCCCATTGGAAGCCAAAACATCTAGACCATCAGAACACAAGGTCATGGGTACAGGAAGCAAAAATATTTCCTACTGGGTTACATTAGGGTGATAGGAGTGGGAATCATTCCCACTTCCACCCCTTTGGTTCTCCCATGAAATCTGGCTATAGGAGAAACATAAGTACTCATATAGTGGTGCTGATTCTAAAGCATATACTGCATGCTGGAGAACCTTGCACCCAGCCCTCCTGGGGTAGGCTACCTAATTGGCCATGTAACGCTGTGTTCAAGAGGCCATTCCATATTCTATCAAGCCAGCCATCTTCTGGGTGGTGGGAGAACCATGGTAAGCCCAGTGGCTACCATGGTCCATGGGGCCCCACAGTCGCACTCTTTGGCTGTGAAGTGAGTTACTTGGTCAGAAGCGAATGCTGTGAGGAATACCATGACAGTGGACTAAGGCATTCTGTAAAGTCCCTGGATGGTAGTTTTGCAGAAGCATTAGTTTGACGGAAAGGCAATCCATAACCAGGATACAGTATTCCTGTAAGGACAAACCGCTGTCCCCTCCATGCGGAAGTGGTCCAATTGTAGTTCAACCTGCCACCAGGTTTCTGGCATGGTCACCCCGGGGATAGCACCATATAGGGGCTCATGCTGTGTCTGCTGTTGGCAAATCTGGCACTCGCAGCAGCTGTACCCAGATCCGCCTTGAGTGAGTAAAGTCCATGCTGCGAGCCCATGCATATCTTCCATCTCTGCCACCATGCCAACTTTGTTTCATGGGCCCATTGAGCAACAAAAGGGGAAGCTGGGAAAGAGGATGAATATCCACAGAACGAGTTCATTCAGATCTACTTGATTATTAAACTCACCCTTGCCGAGATCACCTTTTGCTAGAACGTTTTACCAGAGACAAAAGTATCTTCACAATCCTTGGACATTCAGAGAGCTCTATCCACATACTTCTTCCCAAATGTCTTTATCACCAATTTTCCAGTCTGCTCCTTCCAAGTCCCCTGACCATCCAGCCAAACCATTGGCTACAGCCCAATGAATACAGTATATATTCGAACCTCTGGCCATTTCTCCTTCCAGGCAAAATGCACAACCATGTGCACTGCCGAAGTTCTCCCACTGTGACGACTTTCCTTCACCAGTGTCCTTTAGGTGTTGTTTCAGAATTGGCTGTAATGCTGCAGCTGTCCACCTCTGGGTGGTGCCTGCATAGCTGCAGAACCATCAGTAAAACAAGCCCTGTCTTCTCTTCCTCAGTCACTTGATCATAGGGCAAACCCCATGAAGCAAAGGTGCATTCTTAAGCACAGGATGGATTGTAACAGTGAGTGGGAAACCATAGGTATTTGGGCAACTTCTTCTGTAGCTTGCTTGTGCCCTCGGGCCTGCCCGGGGCCCTTCAGTATGTACCACTTCCATTTGAAGCCACAATGGAACTTTTGCTGTGCACGTCAATTAGCTTTGACTTCTGGTGGGTCAGGTAACACCTCAGTTCATGATGGGCTGCTTAGGTTGCATGGTGACTTGGTAGTCCCATTGTCAACGTTCAGTTTCCACTAGGCCCAATAGCAGGTAGGAGCTGTCTTTCAAAGGGAGAATAGTTGTTTGCAGATGATAGTAGAGCCTTACTCCAAAATCCCAAGTGGACCTCCACTGTGATTTCCCCTATGGGAGCCTGCCACGAGACTCCTGACAGCATCTCTATCTGCCACTGATACCTCAGACACATTGGGTCTGCTGGAATATTATGGGTCCATAGGTGCGTTCAGAGCAGCCTGTACTGCAGCTTGGACTGATTGACAGGCTTTCCTGTTCCACAGCCCCACTCAAAGTTTGGCTGCCTTCCAAGTCACCTGATATAAGTGGTCATAGTAACACACCAGCCCAGATGAGGAATGTGCTGCCTCCAGAATCCAAAAGACCACCAAACGTTGTTCTGTTTTTGGTGGAGGGAAGGGCCAGGTACAACAACTTATTCTTTACCTGTAGATAGGAATTGTCTCTGCATGCTCCACACACTGAACTCCTAAATCTTCACCGAGTTGGTAGATTGGCCCTTGAATTTTAGGTTGTTTATATTCCCATTCCTCTCATGCGCTATGCTTTACCAACAAGTCAGACTGGTGCTGCTACCTCCTGTTCACTGGTCCAATCGCATAACATCATCAATTAGTGGACAGGTGATCATTTTGTGGAAGAGTCAGGCGATCAAGATCACCTTCTAACTAAGTTATGGCACAACGCTGGAGAGTTAACATACCCCTGAGGTAAACAGTAAAGTTATACTGTCGGCTTGCCAGCTGAAAGCAAATTGCTTTCTGGTGGTCCTTATGAACAGCGTATTGAGAAGCAGCATTGCCAGATCAATAGCTGCATAACAGGTAGCCAGGAGACATATAATCTGCTCAAGTAAGGACACCACATCTGGTTACAGCGGCAGCAATTGGTGTCATAACTGGTTTAGTTTTCTGATAGTCAACTGTTCTTCTACATGATCCATCTGTCTTTTGCACAGGCTAAATTGGAGAGTTAAATGGAGATGTGGTAGGAATCACATCCCTGCATCTTTCAAATCCTTGATGGTGGCACTAATTTATGCAATCCCTCCAGGGATATAGATACTGTTTTTGGTTAACTATTTTCCTGGTAGAGGAACACCATCGGTTTCCATTTTGGCCTTTCCAACCATAATAGCCCCAATCCACAGGTCAGGGAACAAATGTGGGGACTCTGCGCAATTTCAATATATCACTCCCAATTATCACATTCTGGGTAATGGGGAAGTAATACCACCACGGTGCGTTCTGGACCACACTGGCCCCACCTGTGATCGGACTTCAGCCAAAACTCCCATTTATCACCTGACCTCCATTAGGCCCCCTACTTTAACATGGTGGGCCACAATGATTTTTAGGTCTCCTGTGAGTCAGTGTCAACCAGAACCAGTATCCAATTAGGCCTCAAAGTCTGATTATTTCCTTGTCTCCCAGTGTACAGTTACCCTAGTAAAGGCCTCAGGTCCCTCTTGGAAGGCGGAGGACAGGGGCAAACAAAGATAAACTCTTTGGTCTTTGTGACAAGGTCCTTCCTCATTGGAACCTGGCCACCCCTTCGTTCAAGGTGGCTCTGGGTCTGTGAACTGTCTCCAGCCTGGAAACCATGGTTAACTGGGCGATGGATTCAGCTACTCCTAAAATCCAATGTTGACTTCCCGTCATTTGTTCTAGATGCTCTTTCTGCTTATACATATCAAATAAAAACTTAGTAGGCTCTCTTATGTATTTGGTTCCTGGGAACACCTATGCTTAATTAGCCAGTCCCAAAGATCATTTTGGTCTGCCATTATAGCATTGTTTTGCCTTTGCCACCCAATTTGATAATTACGGTAACTAGATCTCATCTGGTCTTTGGGTGATTCCGTTGTGCTTCCACCCTGATGCCTACCCTGAGGTTCCTGTTAAACCTATTATGTGTAATTTAATTTACGCAGTGAGCACAACTTCTTTAACTGTAAGATTCTGGCATAAGAAATAGAGCAAAAACAAGCTCTTCAAATGTTCTGTGTATCTCTCAGTACTTCCATTCTAAAAATTCAGGAATGGCATGTCCGTCTGCGGTCCTCAATGGTGAGATACTGTGGTTGTTTCATTCGATTCCACTCTGACCCTGCCCACTCTGCCTGACCCTCACACTACTTCATCAGTATTATAGCCAAGGAATATCAGGCATCTTTAACTCGCTGGTAGTAAGGCCATGTTTTAATATAATTACTCAGCAACCATTCAATCACATTTAACACCTTTTTCACCTGCTTGTGCTTCCATGTTACACCTAGAATCTCTACTCAGTGTATTAGTCAGGGTTCTCTAAAAACAGAATGCAGGGGCGGGAGACTGGCCTACCTAGGTGGTTAAGAGTGGCAACTGCTATTGCAGAGGACCCGGGTTCGGTCCCCATCACCCCACATTGCGGCTGATAACCGTCTGTAACTCCCATTCCAGGAGGAACCCCAGTTACAGGGGATTCTGAGACCTTCTTCTGACCCTCCGCGGCATTGCCCGGACACGGGTGCAAGGACCTACATGCAAAAACAGTACACTCATACACCTTCATAAATAAAATAAAAATTTTAAAAAAAGAATGCAACAGGATGAATATATAGCTATATACAATTTATTGATTTGCTCACGTGACAGAATTCAAGGAGTCCAACAGTAGCTGCACCACACTGGAAAGGCTGAGAATCCAGGGAACTGCTCAGTCCTCAAGGCTGGATGTCTCAGTAGTCCCAATCTAGTGCTGAAGGCCCGAATGGATTCCAGGAGATCTGCCAGTCTCAGTACACGCTGGGATCTGAAAGGTTGATCACAGTGGCAAGACAAACTCACCAGATGAGAGAGGCAAGCCAC
Source organism: Rhizomys pruinosus (assembly GCA_009823505.1). Taxonomy (NCBI): domain Eukaryota; kingdom Metazoa; phylum Chordata; class Mammalia; order Rodentia; family Spalacidae; genus Rhizomys; species Rhizomys pruinosus. Next base: position 1,649,707 of record VZQC01004541.1, read on the forward strand.
AGAAGAAAAAAGGGACCACCTCCTTCTGCCGTGGCTTTTAAGTGTTTGGAGTACACGGAATTATTTGAACATGTTATCAATTGAATCTTATTACTCTTACCAGTTTTATATACGGGATGTTTTAGGACTTAGTGGCCTTTGAAGATGTGGCTGTGAACTTCACCCAGGAAGAGTGGGTTTTACTGGAACCTTCTCAGAAGAACCTGTACAGAGATGTGATGTTGGAAATCTGCAGAACCCTTGCTTTTATAGGTAAGAATATTATCATTCATTTGCTTAGTTGGAGAATGTCTGTGGCTGCTCTTCTGTGATTTGTAATGTAGAAAGGGAAGAATTTGGTGAATAAATCAGGCATGGTTACAATGTAAATGGAACCTAGAAACGAATCATTTTTCTATAATTTCTAATAGCTTTTATGTGTTTACATTTTAGGAAATGAAAGGAAAGACCAAAACACTGAAGAACAGTACAAGCATCCTGAGAAAAGGTAATTCGCATGCATGAATGTGTTAATGTCTTATGAAAATTTATAAGTAAACATATTTAAATTTATTCATTTTTAGAATTTTATTTATTTATTTTTTTTGGTCTTTTTGAGACAGGGTCTCCCTGTAGCCCCAGCTGTCCTGGAACTCACTCTGTAGACCAGGCTGTCCTTGAACTCAAAAAGATCCACCTGCCTCTGCCTCCTAAGTGCTAGGATTAAAGGCGTGCGCCACCATGCCTGGCCATTTTTAGAATTTTTTTAACCAAAGAGATGTACTTTGGTCTAAGAAAGCTATTTGTATTTGCAAAACAATTAATTTGGAATTCAGTACCAGAAAAGTAAATGAAAATGTCGATTTGATATTAGTTCTGTGGAAACTGTTTAGAGGCTCATCAGTCCACTTGGGGTTTTTTTTGTTTTTGTTTGTTTGCTTGTTTGTTTTTGTGTTTTTGAGACAGCGTCTCCCTGTAGCCCCAACTGGCTTGGAACTCACTCTGTAGACCAGGCTGGCCTTGAGCTCACAGAGATCCCCCTGCCTTTACCTCCCCAGTGCTGGGACTAAAAGCATGTGCCACCATGCCCAAACCATGTAGTTTTTTTTTTTTAAGCTTTTTCAGAGCTGGGTATGGTTTACACATGTCTTTTTTTATTTTTTATTTTATTTATTATTTTTTATGTGTATGAGTGTACTGTCTGCATGTAGGTTGGTACACCCGTGTCATGCAATGCTGTGGAGGTCAGAAGAGGGCATCGGATTCCCCTGGAACTGGAGTTACAGATGGTTCTTAGCCGCCATGTGGGTTCTGGGAATCGAACTTGGGTTCTCTGCAAAAGCGTTCTTAACTGCTGAGCCATCTCTCCAGCCCCACTAGCCCATGTAGTTTTAAACCATTGATAATCTAGTAAATATACATTATGTATGCATATAGTCCCTGATTTGGGGGAATGGTGTAAGTTCAAGAGTTACTAATAAGTAGTCTTTCATTAGTAAAGCAATTTTTTATGTGTTTGCCAATTTTTCAGAAGTTACATCATAAAAACACTTTGTGAGGGTGAAGTGTTGAGAGAAATCTTTACATGTATATCAAATTTTACTAGAAAAAATTAAAACTTCTACTAGAGGCCAGGCGTGGTGGCGCACACCTTTAATCCCAGCACTTGGGAAGCAGAGGCGGGGGAGCCGGGGGAGCTCTGTGAGTTCAAGGCCAGCCTGGCCTACATAGTGAGTTCCAGGGCAGCTGGGGCTACAGGGAGACCCTGTCTCAAAAAGACAAACAAAAGAAAACAAAATCCTTCTACTAGAATGAAACTATGTGACTGTGGTGTGTGTGAGAAAGGTTTCATGTGTCATTTATATTTTAATAGGTACATCATATCTCACTCTGGATATACACCTTCTAAGTTAGAGGAATATGGTAAGAAGAAATATGAACAGTGTGGAAAAACCTTAAAGTCTCTCAGTGTTCAAAGATGCATTGGAACCCACACTGGTAGTGGACCTTATGGATGTGAGGTATGTTCAGATTCCTCTGTTTTTCCCAGTTCATTTATAATACATCAACAAACTCATAATGAAGAAAAAGTCTATGAATATAATCAATGTGGAACATCCTTCATTTGTTCTGATTCACTTTGCACATATGGAAGCACTCATAATGTAGAAAAATGTTATGAATGTAACAAATATGATAAAGCTATAAGTTCTTCCAGTTTTCTTCAGAGGCATGAAGCACATTATGAATGTAAACAAGGTGATAAACCCTTTAGTCATCAATTGCATGAAATTCCTTGTACTGAAGAAAGCTCCCATGAATTTAATAAACAATGTGCCACATTCTCAGTTCTTCCTTTTCCCTTCAATTTCAGAAAAAAACTCATAATGCAGAGAAACCTTATGAATGTAAACAATGTGGTAAAGCTTTCACATATCACAATTATCATCAAGTGCCTGAAAGCACTTATACTGGAGAAAGACCTTATGTATGTGAACAGTGTGGTAAATCATTTCAAGAGCACAGTTCCCTTCAAAGACAGGAAAGAATTCATGCTGATGAAAAACCTTATAAATGTAAACAATGTGGCAAGTCTTTCATTCATCCCTATTTACTTAAAATACATGAAAGATTACATACTGGAGAGAAACCTTTTAAGTGTAAGATATGTAGTAAAGCCTTTCTATGTCCCTCTTTCCTTCAAAGACATGAAATAACTCATATTGGAAAAAATCTCTTTGCATGTAAACAGTGTGGCAAATACTTCAGAGATTATAGTTCCCTTCAGAGACATAAAAGAATCCATGCTGGGGGCAAACCCTATGCATGTAAACAATGTGGCAAAGCCTTTAGAAGCCTCAGTTATCTCCATATACATGAAGAAACTCACACTGAAGAAAAACCCTATCAGTGTAATCAATGTGGCAAAATTCTCAGTTGTTCAAGTTCTCTACAATTACATAAAAGAACACATACTGGAGAAAAACCTTATTCATGTAAACAATGTGGTAAATCCTTCAGGGGTTTTGGTTATCTTCGAGTTCATGAAAAGACTCATAATGAAGAAAAACCCTATGAATGTAAACACTGTGGTAAAACTCTCAGTTGTTCAAGTTCTCTTCAATTACATGAAAGAACCCATACAGGAGAAAAACCATATGAATGTAAACAGTGTGGTAAAGCCTTCAGAGTTCTCAGTCGGCTTCGTATACATGAAATAACTCACACTGGTGAAAAACCCCATGAGTGTAAACAATGTGGCAAAGCCTTCATCTATCATAGTTTACTTCGAGTACATGAACGAACTCATACTGGTGAAAAACCCTATGAATGTAAACAATGCAATAAAACTTTCAAAAGTCTTAGCAATCTTAGAGCACATGAAAAAACTCATAGTAGTTTCTATGAATGTAAACTCTGTGGTAAAACTCTCAGTTCTTCCAATTCTCTTCAGTTGCATGAAAGAATTCACACTGGAGAAAAACCCTATCAGTGTAAGCAATGTGACAAAGCCTTCATACGTCTCAATAATCTTCGAGTACATGAAAGAGCTCATACTGGGGAAAAACCTTATGAATGCAAACAATGTGGTAAAGCCTTCACAAGTCTCAGTTGTCTTCGAGTACATGAAGGCACTCATTCTGAAAGAAAGCCATATGGATGTAAACAATGTGATAAATCTTTTATCTCTCGCTGTTTACTTCAAATGCATGAATGGTCTCATACTGGAGAGAAACCCTATAAATGTAAGATATGTGATAAAGCCTTTCGTTGTCCCTCCTTTCTTCAAAGACATCAAAGAACTCATACTGGAGAAAAACCTTACAAATGCAAACAATGTGATAAAGCCTTCAGTAGCCATAGTGCCCTTCGATTACATGAAAGGACTCATTCTGGGGAAAAACCTTATGAATGTAAAAAGTGTGGAAAAGCCTTCAGGGGTCTTTCTTGTCTTCAAAGACATGAAAGAACCCATACAGGAGAAAAACCCTATGAATGCAACCAGTGTGGTAGAGCTTTCAGATGTCCCAGTTTACTTCAAGAGCATGAAAGAACTCATACTGGAGAAAAACCCCACGAATGTAAACAATGTGGTAAGACCTTTAGATGTCTTGGTTATTTTCGAATACATGAAAGAACTCATAGTGGTATTTATGACTGTAAACAGTGTGGTAAAATTCTCAGTTGTTCCAGTTCCCTTCAGTTACATGTAAGAACTCACACCGGAGAAAAACCCTATGAATGTAAGCAGTGTGGTAGGACTTTCAGAGGTCAAAGTTCCCTTCGAAGGCATGAAAGAATTCATTCTGGAGAAAAACCTTACAGTTGTAAGCAGTGTGGTAAGTCCTTTATTTATCAGTGTTTTCTTCAGACCCATGAAAGATCTCATACTGGAGAGAAGCTCTATAAATGTAGTATATGTAGTAAAGCCTTCCTTTATCCTAGTTTGCTTCAAATCCATGAAAGATCTCATACTGGTGAGAAGCCGTATGAATGCAAACAATGTGATAAAGCCTTCAGACGCTACAGTTCCCTTCAAGTTCATGAAAAAACTCATGCTGGAGGGAAAAAAACCCATTAATGTAAAGAACATGTAAAAACAGTGTAAGATTTCAGTATCCTTCAAATGTATAGAAGTACTGGTGGGAGGAAAATCCAATGAAAATAAGCATTTGCATTGAGAGAGAGAGAGAGAGAGAGGAAAATCCCTCGGTGAGGGAATAACTTCAATTGGATTATATCAAAAAACCGATTCTGGATGAAAACCTGTCGATTAGTATAGACACCTTCATTTCTTGTACATTCACTCGAAGACACTTGATTATGCACAGTGGAGATAGACCTTTGTTGTTTGACTCTTCTGGGGAGACATGAACAGTCGTCAACTCATCTACTCATCCCGGTGATAAACCAAAGTAATGATTCCATCAAAGTTGAGCTTGTCAAACCAGTTTATTCGGAGTATTTATAAGATTGTGAGTGAAGGGTGACTTGCAGGAACGTGGGTGACTGAGAAGCAGCCTGCATCACCAAAAAATCCACCCCAGCATGGATGACAGCTCCTCACAGCTGCATCCTTGGAGCTCCCTGCTCAACTTCAGCCAGCTCAGGTAATGGGAGACTCTCTCACCCTGGTAGCCATTACTGCTTATATATAACCTTTGGGGCTTACTGAGACTTGTGATGTCTATTTACTTCCTGAGCCTTCTAAAGTTTGTTTACTCCCTGGGTTTTTAAGGACATCCCTCCATCATAGAAGGTTTCAATTTGTACAACAGTCTACAATCATTTTTGTTCAAGAAAACAGAAAAGGCTTTGTCTTTTTAAAATTAAAAGTGGGGGTTATTCCTGATGACTTACTTTTTTTTTTGTCTTTTTGAGTAGAGATCCACCTGCCTCTGCTTCCTGAGTGCTGGGATTAAAGGCATGCCCAGCTCTGATTACTTTTATTTATTTATTTATTTATTTATTTATTTTGCATTTTCATTTTTTAAATTTTATTTATTTATTTATTTATTTTTAATTAATTTTTAAGGGATTCTACAATACAATGACACAGTTGTTTGCAGATAGCATTGATGTCGCTCATTATGTCATACAATTATGTCAGGTAATTGGGTGCATTTTGCAAGTATCTATGTCCAAATTTTGAACAACCCAAGGTTCCCATAGACCAGTTGGAGAAGCTTGTATGCACAGACATGTTGATCAATCAGGAGTCCAGACTATATTCCTGTAGTCTCATGATTCACCCCTATCTCTCCACAGCCCTTACAATCTACCATGCCTCCTCTTCCGCAGTTTGTTCCCTGGGCTTTGGGAAAGGGGCACAAGTGGGTGAGAAGAAAACAGTCTAATTTCTTTGGAGTTGTCATTTTGGACTCCAGTCTGTTCAGGTTGTTTCCTTTCATGGATTGACAGCTTTCCCAGTGATACCCTTTTTAGTCATATTAACAAAGCACAAGCTATTGGATGTACAGGCATTTAAGCAGTACCACTTATTATCTCAAGCTAAGCTGTGAGCATAGACACAGATGCTTGGATGGCATGCTAATCTGCAAACTGTGGTTTCTCTATAAAGGGTGACAAGTTCTTACTGTGGCTCACAACCTCGCCCAACCACCCGAGGACACAAGCTTGTGGCATCAGCTGTGAGTTATTCCTCTAAGGAGAGAGCTAATAGCCAAATAAATTTGGGATATATATAGACATCTGATTACTTTTAAAATGTTCTTTTCTGATTCACTTACCTCATTACCTCATTATTAGGTTTTCTCTTTTCCTTGAGCTTGACAAAGCCTGCAGGAAAGATTTTGATAAGTAGAACTATGTTCAAATTCCTGTCCGGTCATTTCATGATCTTAACATTTCTAAGACTTTTGAAATTTTTTTTTCCTTTTTGAGACAGTTTCCCTGAAGCCCCTGCTAGCCTGGAACTCACTATGTAGACCAGGCTGGCCTTGAATTCACAGAGATATACCAACCTCTGCCTCCCAAGTGCTAGGATTAAAGACATGTACTACCATGCCCAGCCCAAGACTTTTGATTTTTAAAACAGTGATAACACCAACCATATGAGATTGTTAAGAATTAGAAACATGTGAGGGTTAGGAGATATCTTCATTCTGCAGAAGGGAAAGCTTTACTTCAGAGGAAATAGTAGTAGTGGACATTGGATTGAAATCCTGTCAGCTTGGCAAGTAAAGTGTCTTTCTTTCTTCTTTTTTTTTGGTCTTTTTGAGACAGAGTCTCCTTTAGTCCCAGCTGGCCTGGAGCTTGCTAGGTTGACCAGGCTGGCCTTGATCTCACAGAGATCTGCCTACCTCTGCCTCTCGAGTGCTGGGATTAAAGACATGCATCACCATGCCCTGCTAATGACCTTTGTATATTAACAAAATGAAAGAAAGTCATCAATCAAGGCACTTTCAAAATACTTTGGTGGGAACATCAGGTAGGCAGGTTACCACACTGGGGAAATCTCTGCGAGCTCCAGGCCAGCTGGGACTAAAGGGAGACCCTGTTTCAAAAGGACCTGAGATTCTTGAGAGAGTGTTCCTCATGGTAGTTTCCTTGTTTATTTTTTTCATCACAGATTTATTACAAGCAGATATTGTACCATGGACATTTCTTTGTTAATGGAAACATTTAGTAGTTGAAACCCATGTTTTCAAAGTTTTAAAGTAATTTTGATTCCTATTATACTTTATTTTTATTTTTTGAGACAAGTTCTCATAGGCTGTAACTCCCTTTGTAGACAAGGCTGGCTTCAGAGATATGCCTGCCTCTGCCTCCAGAGATCTGGGATTAAAGGCAGGTATGCCACCATGCCTACCTCACCCCTCCCTTTTGAGACAGGGATTCAGATAGCCCTGATAGCCTCAATCTCACTATGTAGCTGAAGATGACCATGGACTTCTGATATTTTTTTAAGATTTGTTATTATTTATTTTTTTATGTGTATGAGTGTACTGTCTGCATGTAGGTTGATGCACCCATGTTGTGCAATTCCACGGAAGTCAGAAGAGGGCGTCGGACTCCACCTCCCATATTTCTAAGATGGGACATTTAGAGTTGGCCAGGAAGCATAATCCTACATGGGTCTCTTGTGGTTTAGATGTGAAATGTTTTTCACAGGATCACATGTTTGAAAATACCCTCTTAGTCTGGGTCATGATCCCGTATTTGGAAAAAAAAATGAAAGGTTTTAGAACACACAGTGACCAAAAATTAATTCACAATCAAACACATAGGGACTCTTGAGGCCCTTCTGGCGGTGCTCACCTATAGTGCGCCACGTAGCTTGACTGTCAGCCTGTTTATTTTATTTTTATTTTATTTTATTTTATTTTATTTTATTTTATTTTATTTTATTTTATTTTTTGGTCTTTTGTTCTTTGTTTTTTGGTCTTTTTGAGACAGGCTCTCCCTGCAGCCCCAGCTGGCCTGGAGCTCTCTATGTAGACCAGGCTGGCCTTGAACTCACAGAGATCCACCTTCCTCTGCTGGGATTAAAGAAATTATTTGGTCGTTTGGAGACAGGGTCTCCCTATAGTCCCAGCTCTTCTGGAGCTCGCCGTGTAGATCAGGCTGGCCTTGAAGTCACAGAGATCTGCCTGCCTCTGTCTCCTGGGTGCTGGGATTAAGGGTGTTTGCCACCATCCCTGGCTATTAATTTTTATTTTATGTGTATGAATGTCTTGCCTGCACGTATGTAAGCACACCAAAGGTGCAATGTCTGCAGATGCCAGAAGAGGGCATTAGATCCCCAAAATTAGAGTTATGGTTGGTTATTAGCCTCCATGTGAATGCTGGGAATCAAACCCAAGTCCTTTGCAAAACCAGCCAGTACTCTTAACTACTGAGCTGTCTCTCTAGCCCTGAAGGCCTAATTCTCAACATATAACATACACTGCACGTGCTCTCACATCACTCAACATCACTGACTAGCTGTCTGAAATACCTTGGTTCAGATTGAAGATTTATTGTATACTACATATTGTAGTGTTTTTACTCTGTATCCAAACTTTTTTGCTGTCCTGAAAAAAGTTTAAATTATGAAAATGGTATTTTCCTACTGTAGTTCATAAACTTGTAGGTACTGTCAGTACTTACATAGAAGTATTGGTAGGGTTATGGTTAGGGTTTATGGTTAAGGTTTTGTTTTAGAGTCAGGGTTAGGGTTGTTCTGGTTAGTGTTAGGAATAGTTCTAGGGGGCTAAAGTTTAGAGTTGCAGGTTAAACTTAGAACAGTGGTCTAGGTTTGGGGTTAGGGTTAATGTGGTAGTAAATCTTGATTGTCAACTTGATTAGAGTTAGAATCATCAAATTTCCAGGAATGTCTAGGAGGAGTTTTTTGGATTAGGTTAACTGAGGCGGGAGACCCACTCTGAATGTGGGTGGTGCTGTTCAATGAGCTGAAGTCTGAGGCTGAATTCAAGGAGAAAGCAGTGCAGCAGCGTTCATGTCTATATTTCCTCATTGTGAACGGAACGTGACCAGCTGCCTCAGGCTCCTGCCACTTTGCCTTTCCCTTCATGATGGACTTCAGCCTGAAATATAAGCCAGAATTAACCTTCCCTCCAATTGCTTCTTGTCAGGTTGGTCAGAGCAGTACCAAAATACAGTACAGAAAAAAAAATAGAGTGGTGGCTGTGATGACCCTGTGTGATAAGGCCTCTGGAGGTGGTTTGGAGAAGGAATCTGAAACCTTAGAGGAGAAGAATCCCTAGAATGTTATAAGTTGATCTTTGTGACTACTGTAGCCTGAGCTTGCAGGACTAGAATGCTGCAGGAAATTCTGACAGTGGAGTTCTGGCTGAAGAGGCCTTAGAGGGGACGAAGGACTGTCTTAGAAGCTGGGATTAAATCACTGCATTTATGTTCCGTCAAAGAATCTCACAGAATTCTGATGTTCTAAGGATTGACTGAGGGTAAATTCAAATTAATTAATGGATGAATTTGATGGAGGAAATGTCATGACAGGACAGAATTCAGGCTATTGAATGGCTACTGCTGGCTGCCTGTATTCAGAGAAAGAATGGAGAGGAGAGAAAGGCAGGTGGGCAAGAGACAACTGGAGTAGAAAGATATGAAGAGGAGCTTTTTCAAGGAAAGGAATGTGAATCCCCACAGTCTTATCAGTTCAGATCTGTTCAGAACAGCAGAGCAGCATTGTTGATTTGGGAGCGTGGTGTGGCCAGCTGCCTCATCTGCCACCCACCATGCCCTGCACTGCCGTGACAGACCTCCCCTCCAACTGTAAGCCACCCACCATGCCCTGCACTGCTGTGACGGACCTCCTCCAACTGTAAGCCACCCACCATGCCCTGCACTGCCGTGACAGACCTCCCCTCCAACTGTAAGCCACCCACCATGCCCTGCGCTACCGTGACAGACCTCCCCTCCAACTGTAAGCCAAATAACTCTTCTGGTTTTTTGTTTGTTTGTTTGTTTGTTTTTTGAGACAGGGCCCCCCAGCTGTCCTGGAAGTCTGCATATGGACCAGGCTGGCCTTGAACTTACAGAGATCCGTCTTACTCTGCCTTCTGAGTGCTGGTATGAAAGGCGTACACCACTGCACCCAGCTACCTTTTTTTTTTTTGTTTTTTTTTTTTGGTATTTTTGAGACAGGGTCTCCCTTTAGTCCCAGCTGGCCTGGAGCTCGCTCTGTAGACAAGGCTGGCATTGAACTCACAGAGATCCACCTGCCTCTGCCTCCCAAGTGCTGGGATTACAGGCATGCGCCACCATGCCCAAGTGCTAGGATTAAAGGCGTGCGCCACCATGCCCGGCTAAAATATCTTATTTATTTTTATTTTCCGTATGTGAGTGTATTGCTTCTATGTGGATACGTGCACCCATGTTGTGCAGTGGCCTCAGACGTCTGAAGAGGATGTCGGATCCCCTGGAACCCGAGTTACCGACAATTAGCTGCCATGTGGGTGCGGGGAACCCAGGTCCTCTGCAAGAGCAGTCAGTGCTCGCTCTTAACTGCTAAACCATCTCTCTAGCCCTTGTATCTTCATATTTTTAACGTCAACAGAAACAGTACGCCAAATGGTTGGGCCAATTAGTAATCTTTTTTTCCTAGTAGAAATTAGTTTGAGTTCTTAGAGTTTGGACTTAAATATGGAAGTACTCCCAAATGAAATCCCTTTCTGAAGATTTAAAATATACCAATGCTACTCTGAAAATGACTTGTGAAAATTATGCTGCAAAATTAGGTGTGTGTGTGTGTGTGTGTGTGTGTGTGTTGTATGCATGTGGGCACATGCATATGTTTAGTGTGCTTGCCAAGAGTGTGCATGTGTGGGCCAGACATCAATGTGGGGAATCTTCTATTACATTTCTCCAATGAACCTGCGGCTTACTGTTCTTGCTAGACTTTTTGGCTCAAGAACACACCTGTACTGCCCCTGTACCTCGAGCACTGGGGATAGACACCTGCCACCACTTCCAGCCATTGAATGGCTACTGCAAATCTGAAATCAGGTCTGTGTGACTGCACAGCAAGTACTTTACTCATTGATCTGCCTCCCAGCCTGCACCTTCAGATGACTTTTTGTTTTCAAAAGCAGTGGACGGGCATTGCTTGCTAAGACCACCGAAGCAGTAGGAATTGAAAGGTTATTCCTGAACAAACTGTCAACCCATGCAAAGGAAACAGCAAGACTGATCAGATCCAAAACTCACATCTCCAGAGAAAGTAGGAACTGTTGCTTCTTGTCCACCTGTGCCCTTTTCTAAACCTA
>VZQC01004541.1:1661675-1686483 GCA_009823505.1 Rhizomys pruinosus
GGGAGGCAGAGGCAGGTGGATCTTTGTGAGTTCAAGGCCAGACTGGTCTACAGAGTGAGTTCCAGGACAGCTGGGACTACAGGGAGACCCTGTCTCAAAAAGACCAAAAAAATAAAAAATAAAAATAAAATAAAGATATTTTAAAAATACTAAGATACAAGTTAAAAGCTCTAAAAAACCCTATAGCAAACTTAAATCTCTCACTACCTTGTGAAACTTTAATGTTATTGATATGCAAAGATTTGGGTTAACCCTTTTTATCAAAATTATGCCAAATCAAAACAAAAGTCTCCAAAGATAGCATACATGTTTTATACCAAGTGAGCCCATGTTTGTTGCTTGAATTGTTGTTCTTTTTTTTAAATTTTTTTTAAATTAAAAATTTTTTTTTATTAATTTTATTTCTGTATGTGTCTGAATGTGCTGTCTGCATGCAAGTCTGTGCACCCGTGTCGTGCAATGCCGCGGAGGTCAGAAGAGGGTCTCGGATTCCCCTGGAACTGGAGTTCTCCTGGAATTGGAGCTTCAGACGGTTCTCGGCCGCCATGTGGGTGCTGGGGATCGAACCCGGGTCCTCTGTAAGAGCGGTCGGTGCTCTTAACTGCTAGGCCATCTCTCCAGCCCCGAATTGTTGTTCTTTTTGAGAAGAGGGTCTCCCCAGCTCCCCTGGAACTCACCATGCAGACCAGGATGGCTGTGAACTTTCAGAGATCCACATCCACATGCTCGATTAAGGGTGTGCACCAGCATGCCCTGCTGTTGCTTGAATTGTAAAGATCTCCTATAGCACAGTTAGTCAGGATTTAAAAATTAAATCAGTACTTTACTAATGAAAAGTAAATGGACAATTACTACAGTGGCTCCTATTGGAGGCCCATTTCTTAACAGTGTAAGATACATAAGATTTGGTTATGCTCACAAAACCTATGAATAATGGTTTCTTATAAGTTTGACCTTTAAAAAAGTTTTTTTTATTCCATGTGTGTTTGTGCACGCGTATGAGTGCATTTGCCACACAATACACATGTGGAGGTCAGAGGACAACTTGCTGGAGTCTGTGCTCTCCACCACGTGGGTGTTCTCAGTGGAAAGCAGATCATAAGCCATGGTGAGCCGTCTTACCAATCCAGATCTGACCTCTTTCTATCCCTGACCATAAAAATATTTGGTACATGGGAAAAGGAAAGCCTGGTGAAAAAATAAAGTACAATATTAACTGGTTTGTCCTAAAACATGACTGCATTTCCCTCCTCCAACTAAAACCTAGAGAAATGCCAAAGTAATAGGACAAGTCAACAATGACAAGAAGCCTGTGATGTGCCAAACACCTTTATAGGACAGAGATCTGCTTAATACTTGTGTCAGGGATACTCATCACCTCCAGGTGTAGGTAAGGCTATTGGAGAGGTACCCTACTGGGTATACTGAAGTGTGGGAGAAGCAACGAGCAAAGAGGACCTGATGTACCCTCGCTTTTCACAGGGCCAAGGGTGGGGTTTGCCTCCTGTAAGGAGAGAAAATTAGAGGGGGGCAGTCGGAGGGTCATTGTGCTAGTCATCTGTAACTGATGGCGTCCTGCGTTTAGGAGATCTGGGAGGTGGTGGGCTTCAGTCCCCTTGGAAACATTATTGGAACTTGGAATACAACCAAATCAACTCTCAGCCTTGTCCATAGCATTCTGAAGAGCCGGTGCTGGGGGAACTGCAGGGAAGGGAGGCTTGGGATGGGGGCGGGAACACATTGGAACCCCGGATTGACTGTGCCCGATGTCTGTCTGCCTGTGTGCCACACACTTCCGGAGGAGGCCCCAGCCCGAGGAGGCGTGGCTCGGGGCGTTCTGCTGCTGCAGGGACTGCGGAGCTCCAGAGAGGATGAAAGCAACTCCGGGGGGCCGGGCCAGGTCCCCTGGACCCTTTGGGGGCGGGCGGAGCAAGGATGAGTGCTCACCCGGTACCTTCACGTCCCTTCCTTTCCGCTTTCCTACCCCGGGGAGGACGAGTAGATCGCTCCTTGTTCACCCCACTTTGTATACAGGCAGATTTGCTCTCCACCCCTGTGTGCTCCGTGGCTCCGTGGCCTCAGCGGTCCTGAGCCAAGAAGAGTCCTGTCAAGGGCCCAGGGAAGAGAAGGCAGGTAGTGTTGTCTCCATCTCGCTGTGATTGCTTTGTGACAAGTAGGGTATGGAGAAAGGCGACCGTGTTCCCGGCTGTCTGGAGTATGTGTCTAATAGATGGGCAGGCAGAAAGCTTTCCCAGTCCTTGTGGAGTATCCTCCTGTGGCAGGGAAGAAAGGGGCTACTGTGTTCCCATCACTCTGGAGTGTCTTGGATATTCAGACCCAGTAGAAAGTGATGTCCTCAACTTTCTTTCACAGGCCCAGGAGGAGGATGGTGAAGTGATGATTCCCTGTGCTCTGGGCATTGTCCTCAAGTGCCAGCCCCACTAGAATAAGGGTGACCATGTCCTGAGCATGCCTAATAGAGAAGGATGACAGGGTCCCCCAGCCCTTTGTAGTGGGTCCGTTCAGGCCTACTAGAAAGGGAAGTGTGATCATGTCCCGTGGGAATCCTGTGGTTTCTGAACATAAAGTGACGTTGATCTTGGCGCTCTAGCTTCTTCCTGGAGCAGGCCATGGAAAGTGAACAGCAGCCAGTTCCTAGGCTTCTACAGAGCGTCCTGAGAGCAGTCCTAGGTCACTGAATGGCGATCCTGACTGCAGACCTCCATGTTCACCTCACCAGTCCTGTAAACTTGGATTTCTCTGAGAGCCAGGGTTTGGCTTCAAGGTTGGATGCTATTTGGGGTGGATTTGCAAAACTTAGTGTCTTGTTTGTGATAGAGAACAAATGACCTATCCTCCAGAAAGATGAGTTCAAAGTTATCCTCAGCTGCATAGAAGTTCCAGGCCAGCCTGGGCTACATGAGATACTAAAAAAAAATTATTTTACAGTATTATTTTTCTAGTGAAGATTAAAATAAGTTATAATAGGATGGACTAGAGATTCCCATGTTTTAGCAGATTTTTTCTCTTTTTTAAAATTTTATTTATTATTTCTGTATGTGTATGAATGTACTCTTTCTTTTGAACAATATATGATTTAACACACGTGACTCAATGAAATTTGGGGACTGTTTTACAAAATTTGTTTTATAAGAATATTTCTTTCATTTTATGGCTGGAATCCTGCATTCATTGAGGTTATTTTAGGGGCAGAGTGAACACAGTGATTCTCTTTTGTAGACCCAGCTGGCATTGAACTTGGATAGCTCCACCTGCCTCTGCCTCTCAAGTGACAAACTTGGATAGCTCCAACTGCCTCTGCCTCTCAAGTGACGACAGGCCTGGACAGCCTTTACACACTATTTGTGTCCTTTAAAATATTTCAGGAGTCTGTTAGGATTACTCTTTTTTTTGTCAGCTCAATTTTTGTGAATTTCAACAGAAGCATTCTCATCTGGGAGCTATGTGCAGATACCCACGCTCTACGGGAGTTTACCCAGTGAACTATGTGCAGATAACCACACTCCAGGGGTGTTTACCCAGTGAACTATGTGCAGATACCCACACTCCAGGGGTGTGTACCTCAGTGAACTATGAGCAGATACCCACACTCTACGGGTGTTTACCCCAGTGAACTATGTGCAGATACCCACACTCCAGGGGTGTGCACCTCAGTGAACTATGTGCAGATATCCACACTCCAGGGGTGTTTACCCGAGTGAATTATGTGCAGATACCCACACTCCAAGGGTGTTTACCTCAGTGAACTATTTGCAGATATCCACACTCCAGGGGTGTGTACCTCAGTGAACTGTGTGCAGATACCCACACTCCAGGGGTGTTTACCTCAGTGAACTGTGTGCAGATACCCACACTCCAGGGATGTTTACCCCAGTGAACTATGTGCAGATACCCACACTGCAGGGGGCTTTACCTCATTGAACTGTGTGCAGATACCCACACTCCAGGGGTGTTTACGCCAGTGAACTATGTGCAGATACCCACACTCCAGGGGTGTTTACCTCAGTGAACTGTGTGCAGATACCCACACTCCAGGGGTGTTTACCCCAGTGAACTATGTGCAGATACCCACACTCCAGTTGTGTTTACCTCAGTGAACTGTGTGCAGATACCCACACTCCAGGGGTGCTTACCCCAGTGAACTATGTGCAGATACCCACACTCCAGGGTGTTTACCTCAGTGAAGTATTTGCTGATACCCACACTCCAGGGGTATGTACCTCAGTGAACTATGTGCAGATACCCACACTCCAGGGATGTTTACCCTAGTGAACTATGTGCAGATATCCACCCTCCAGGGGTGTTTACCTCAGTGAACTGTGTGCAGATACCCACACTCCAGGGGTGCTTACCCCAGTGAACTATGTGCAGATACCCACACTCCAGGGATGTTTACCCCAGTGAACTATGTGCAGATATCCACACTCCAGGGGTGTTTACCTCAGTGAACTATGTGCAGATATCCACACTGCAGGGGGCTTTACCTCAGTGAACTGTGTGCAGATACCCACACTCCAGGGGTGTTTATGTCAGTGAACTATGTGCAGATACCCAGACTCCAGGGTGTTTACCTCAGTGAACTATGTGCAGATATCCACCCTCCAGGGGTGTTTACGTCAGTGAAGTATGTACAGATACCCACATTCCAGGGTGTTTACCTCAGTGAACTATGTACCGATACCCACACGCCTGGGTTGTTTACCTCAGTGAAGTATTTACAGATACCCACACTCCAGGGTGTTTACCTCAGGGAACTGTGTGCAGATACCCGCACTCCAGGGGTGTTTACCTCAGTGAACTGTGTACAGATATCCACACTCCAGGGGTGTTTACCTCAGTGAACTGTGTGCAGATACCCACACTCCAGGGGTGTTCACCGCAGTGAACTATGTGCAGATACCCACAGTCCAGGGGTGTTTACCTCAGTGAACTTGTGCAGATACCCACACTCCAGGGGTGTTCACACCAGTGAGCTATGTGCAGATACCCACACTCCAGTGGTGTTTACCTCAGTGAACTGTGTGCAGATACCCACACTCCAGGGGTGTTTACCCCAGTGAACTATGTGTAGATACCCACACTCCAGGGGTTTTTACCTCAGTGAACGATGTGCAGATACCCACACTCCAGGCGTGTTTATCTCAGTGAACTATGTGCAGATACCCACACTCCAGGTTTGTTTACCTCAGTGAATTATGTGCAGATACCCACACTGCATGGTGTCTACCTCAGTGAACCATGTGCAGATACCCACTCTCCAGGGGTGTTTACCCCAGCAAACTATGTGCAGATTTCCACACTCCAGGGGTGTTTACCTCATTGAACTATGTACGGATACCCACACTCCAGGGGTGTTTACGTCAGTGAAGTATGTACAGATACTCACACTCCAGGGGTGTTTACCCCAGTGAGCTATGTGCAGATATCCACACTCCAGGGGTGTTTACCTCAGTGAACTATGTGCAGATACCCACACTCCAGGGGTGTTTACCTCAGTGACCTTTGTACAGATACCCACAATCCAGGGTGTTTACCTCAGTGAACTGTGTGCAGATACCCACACTCTAGGGGTGTTCACCGCAGTGAACTATGTGCAAATATCCACAGTCCTGGGGTATTTACCTCAGTGAACTGTGTGCAGATACCCACACTCCAGGGGTGTTCACCCCAGTGAGCTATGTGCAGATACCCACACTCCAGTGGTGTTTACCCCATTGAACTACGTGCAGATACCCACAGTCCAGGGGTTTTTACTTCTGTGAACTATGTGCAGATACCCACACTCCAGGGGTGTTTACCCCAGTGAACTATGTGCAGATACCCACACTCCAGGGGTGTTTACCTCAGTGAACTATGTGCAGATACCCACACTCCAGGGGTGTTTACCTCAGTGACCTTTGTACAGATACCCACAATCCAGGGTGTTTACCTCAGTGAACTGTGTGCAGATACCCACACTCTAGGGGTGTTCACCGCAGTGAACTATGTGCAGATACCCACAGTCCTGGGGTATTTACCTCAGTGAACTGTGTGCAGATACCCACACTCCAGGGGTGTTCACCCCAGTGAGCTATGTGCAGATACCCACACTCCAGTGGTGTTTACCCCATTGAACTACGTGCAGATACCCACAGTCCAGGGGTTTTTACTTCTGTGAACTATGTGCAGATACCCACACTCCAGGGGTGTTTACCTCAGTGAACTATGTGCAGATACCCACACTCCAGGGTTGTTTACCTCAGTGAACTATGTGCAAATGCCCACACTGCAGGGTGTTTACCTCAGTGAACTATGTGCAGATACCCACACTCCAGGGGTATTTACCTCAGTGAACTATGTGCAGATACCCACACTGCAGGGTGTTTACCTCAGTGAACTATGTGCACATACCCACACTCCAAGGTTGTTTACCTAGTGAACTATGTGCAGATACCCACACTCCAGGGGTGTTTACTCCAGTGAACTATGTGCAGATCCCACACTCGAGGGATGTTTACCTCAGTGAACTATGTACAGATACCCACAGTCCAGGGGTGTTTATCTAGTGAACTATGTGCACATACCCACTGTCCTAGTTTGTCTTCCATTGCTGTGACAAAACACTCTGACCCACACCAACTTGAGGGAGGAAAGGGTTTATTCAGCTTACATCTCCTGGGTCACAGTTCATCACTTAGGGAACCCAAGACAGGAACTCAGGGCAGGAACCTGGAGGCAGGAGCTGAAGCACAGGCCATGGAGGAATGATGTTCACTGGCTTGCTCTCTACTGGCTTGCTCACTCCTCTGGCTCATGCCCAGCCTGCCTTCTTATACCATATACAACCACCTGCCCAGGGTGGCACCACTCATTGTGGGGTGGCCCTTCCACACTGCTTGGCCATCAAGACAATACTCCACAGATGTGGCCACAGGCCAATCCAATGGAGCCAATTGAGGCTCCCTCAACCCAGGTGTGTCAAGTTGACACTAAAGGTATCCAGCACACCCACACTCCAGGGGTGTTTACCTCAGTGAACTATGTGCAGATACCCACACTCCAGGGGTGTTTCCCCCAGTGAACTATGTGCAGATACCCACACTCCAGGGGTGTTTTACTCCCGTGAACTTTAGTATAACTGTTCAAGCTCCCCAGAAACAAGCTCTAAGCATTCAATAGTTTTTGTAGCGCTAAGATGCAAAGGATTCCACCTCCTTAACAATCAAGATGCCCCACATCCATGGCCATAGGCCAGTCCAATGAAGGCACTTCCCCAATTGTCACTCCCTCAACCCCGGTGCGTCAAGTTGACAACTAAAGCTACCCAGCACAGTGGGAGTAGAAGACAGGGTGAAAGCTATCGCTGGGTAGAAGCCTGTGCAGAGCTAGAGAAGAGAAACTGCAAGCTTGGTTGGTAGAAAAGTTCTAGATTGCTAGGGTGCTGGAGAGATGGCTCAGTGGTTAAGAGCAACAACTGCTCTTGCAGAGGACCCGGGTTCAATTCCCAGCACCCATATGGTGGCTAAGAACAATCTTTAAGCTGGGCATGGTGGCACACACCTTTAATCCTATTAATCCTAGGGGGTCAGAGGCAGGTGGATCTTTGTGAGTTCAAGCTCAGAGTGAGCTCCAGGCCAGCTGCGGCTATAGGGAGACCCCGTCTGAAAAAAATAAAATAAAATAAAATAATAATTAAAAAAAAGAAAGTTCTAGATGGCTATCAAACCTTACCTTTAGGGTAGGGTAGCTTTGACAATGCATGGTTGGGAGCTTTAACACTAGATGCTGACCAGAAGTGAGGAATGGCCGAGCTGCAGCCCACTAGATACTTTAGTGCCGTCTACTGCCACAAGCTAAGGGGTCTAGCCTTCTTAGGCCTGTACAAGTTTGTATCATTTACAGAGTAAATGTCCAAATTCCCTAGGCCATAGCTTCTTAAACTGTGAGTTGCAACCATATTAACTGAACTTTTATTATTTGGTAACAATAAAAGTTTCTGAATGTGGGTTGGAGAGATGGCTCAGCAGTTAAGAGCATTGGCTGCTCTTGCAGAAGACTGGGGTTTGTAACCCAGTACCCACACATTGTCTAACAACCACCCTTAAATCCAGGTCCAGGGGATCTGATGCCCTCTTCTGATCTCTGCAGCCATTATATGACATGGTTATACCTACCTATATGCACTCATACACATAAAATAATAAATAAGCTGGGTGTGGTAGCTCACATCTTTAATCCCAGCACTCGGGAGGCAGAGGCAGGGGGATCTCTGTGAGTTCAAGGCCAGCCTGGTCTGCATAGTGAGTTCTAGGCCAGCTGGGCCTATGGGGAGACCCTGTCTCAAAAAGACCTAATTAATTAATTAAATTTAAAAAGTTTCTGACTGCTTAGCAACCAAGAATTAATTTTAAATAAACTCAATGCAGTGAGCGTGGTGGTGCACACCTTTAATCCTAGCACTCAGGAGGCAGAGGCAGGCGGATCTTTGTGAGTTCAAGGCCAGCCTGGTCTACAGAGTGAGTTCCAGGCCAGCTGGGGCTACAGGGAGACCCTGTCTCAAAAAGATCAATATATATAAAATCTGTACGAAATAAACTTAATGAATCCAGAGTATCTTGTAGTGATCATTCCTGTTGCATCAAACAGCCTTGTTTCTAAACACACAGCCTTGTTGTACTGCACATGGCACCGTGCCCTGGAGTGAGTGCTAACAAGCACTGGATCAAACACCTTGGCTCAAAAAAGGTGAAAACCATGTTTGGCAGAATGCATGAGCAACGGGGTGGGGGGTGGGGGGGGGAGGAAGAAGGGTATGGGTCTAGATTTGATTTGAAAATTTGTATGAAATGCACAAAGCTTCAATAAAAATTTGGCTTTGAGGGGAAAAAAAAATACCTTGGCTCAGATCCATAACTATTATGTATCATCAATTGCAATGTTTTTTTTTACTGTACATTCAAATTTTTCTTTTTGGAAATAGTGTTTAATTCTGGAAGACAGATTTTTCTGTTTTCTACTGCCATTAGTGTGTAAGTACCAGACTGACTGGCATATCTTGGAATTGTACTTTTTTTTTTTTTTTGCAAAGTTTGACTTTTTAAAAATTCCCGTTGGAGTTACTGACGTGTTATACAGAAAATTTGTGTGTGTGTGGTTTTTTTGTTTGTTTGTTTCTTTGTTTTTTTTTTTGTCTTTTTGAGACAGAGTCTCCCTGTAGCCACAACTGGCCTGGAATGGATATGGTCACAGAGATCCATCCACTTCTGCCTTCCAAGTGTGGAGCACCACTCCCAGCTAGGAAGTTGTTTAATGAGGACTGGCAAAATGCCTTATAAGGTAAAAATGATTGCTGTAGCCTGACAACTTGAGCTCGCCTGATCACTGACTGTCATGGTGGAAGGAAAGAACCTCCTCCTGAAGATGTCCTGTGATCTCCCTGTCTGCAGTACACACATGTATACATTAAATACTAATAAAATTGTAAAAATTAATGAATTTCGGGTTCAGATTAAGAGGAAGCAATGCTATCACTATTGACTATTATAAAAATAAAGACATTCTGGCAGAATGCACGAGCTCTGGTGGGGTGGGGGAATGAGCGGGAACATGGGTCTAGATTTGTTAAAAATAAATAAATAAATTTATGTGAAAAAAAAAAAAGACATTGGTCATCTGAAAAACTTTACTTCTCTACATCTTCCATTGTCAAATATCCAACAAAGATTTATTCATGTAAAAAACAATCACCTCCATCTCAGTAGTATACATTTTTTAATCTTTAATGAATGGTAAAATCATGTTTTGAAAATAATTGTTCTCAAGTAGATTTCTTTATGATTTATTATCAATAACTTTAGTTGTTATACTATTCTAGATATCTGAGGTCATATAAAAGCTTATGTGGCAAAAAGGAGACTTCAACATCATGTGCCTTTCCTGGGGAGATGCAGGCACTTAGGCCACTGATGAGAGACCAAAGAAACAATTCCACCCAAGACTAGTGGAGTGGATGAGTGAGTTTATTGGGGTTACTTTCTTTTTTTTAATTTTATTTATTTCTGTATGTGTATGAATGTACTGTCTGTATGCAAGTTTGTGCACCCGTGTCGTGCAATGCTGTGGAGGTCAGAGAGGGTGTTGGATTCCCCTGGAACTGGAGTTCTCCTGGAATTGGAGTTTCAGATGGTTCTTGGCTGCCATGTGGGTGCTGGGGATCGAACCCGGATCCTCTGCAAGAGCAGTCGGCACTCTTAACCACTAGGCCATCTTTCCAGCCCCAAGGGGTTACTTTCAAGAACATGAGTAGCTCAAAGGCAGTGGCATCATCGAGAAGCCAACCTCAGCATGGGTGACAGCTCAAAGCAGCTTCGTGTTGGGAGCCCTGCAGCACTTGGAGTGTCCTGATGGAATGGCGTTTCATCTCAGCAGCGTTTGTTTACTGCCATCATAATTCTGAGGAGGGGCCTTGTAATTCATCTAAGTTTAGTTTACTTCCCAAGTCTTAGGAGCCTTTCTCCAGGAGAGAATGTTGTACAGAGGAGATTACTGATGTGCTCTGTACCACCCCCTTCTCTAACCCTTAGAACCCCCCTCTTCACTGACACTTAGAGGAGGTGATATAGATATCTGATGATTTTCTACCATTTGTGGCTAAACATAGGGCCACTGTGGTATAGGAATAGTTCCTTAGTCTAAGAAGATTGACCAAGTCTCTGAAGTTCAAAGCTATGCCCTATTGAGGTGGACAGCGACAGTGACCTCTAGCCATAAACACACATGCTAGTGCTCAGGTTGAAGGCACATCACATCATTTGAACAAAACAACAGCAGTGCTCTCCCTAGTGGGATCTGTACCCTCCCCAGTCATGGGTTTTGCCCTGCCTTACAGTACCAGACGTAGATTGCTTCCTCTGGAGGAGCCTTAAGTCCCCTTGGGAATTAGTTGTAACCATAATCTTGATGCTACTATTGCACCATTGGGGGTGTCTTCCTAGCATACTGGTACTCAAACGGGCACGCTTCACAACCAGTCAGGGCTTCACAACCAGTCAGGCCTGTTTGTGACAGTTCTCCCCCAGAAGCCTGTAGGGCACCGCACCTTCTGGCACTGTGAAAGGCTTCATTCACAACCAGTGGGGCCTGTTTGTGACAGATCTCCCCCAGAAGCCCGTAGGGCACCTTCTGGCACTGTGAAAGCCGGCTATCAAGGAGGGAGCTCTAGGTCAGTCCCAGCTTGATTTCTCTATGCCCTGAGGCAACGCATGTGTTTTCAGCAACAGGGACTTTCCATCTGGTTCTGGAATGCAATTCTGGCAATGGAAATGGTCTTTATGGGAAGTGGCCTCCCTGGCTGCCAACAGCTAGAGAGACAGACAGACAGCCCATCCCCACACTGGGTTTTCATCTAGCAACCTGGTGGCTCCTTGAGTGTTGTGGTGGTTTGCATGAGTGTCCCCCATAGGCTGTAAGTATTCAGACATTTGTCTCCAGTTGGTGGCGCTGTTTTTGGAGGTCTTAGAAGGTGTGGCCATGCTGGGGGAAGTGTGTCACTGGGGGCGGGCTTAGTGAGTTTTAACAAGCCTCTGTGGTCTACAGTTGCCCTCTCTGTTTCCTGTGCTCTTTGCGAGATGTGACCCTCGGCCTGCTGCTCCAGTTTCCAGCCGCCATGCCTCCCGCCACAATGGACTCTAATTCCCTGGAACCACCAATCGTAAGTTCAAATAAACTCTTCCTTTTATAAGTTCCTTGGTCATGGTGCTTTATCACAGCAACAGAAAAGTGACTAATACAAGTGTCTTTTCCCTTTCAGGGTGTCTTCGTTCAAACTCTGGCTGATCTCTTGACCATTCTTCCAGCTGCTTTACAAATCTGTTAGACTTGTTAGATAACGAAACCCTTTTACAGAAGATAGGCAGTATGCCTGTCATCCACTCCAAGCAAGTGACTCTTTTGGATGGCTAAGGGGATACCTTAAAAAAAATGTCAGCAGAATCCAGTGCAGTATAGAAATAGCACTTCTAGGGGCTGGAGAGATGGCTCAGCAGTTAAGAGCGTCAACTACTCTTGCAGAAGACCTGGGTTTGATTCCCATCACCCACATGGCAGCTAAGGACCATCTTAACTCCAGTTCCAGGGGAATCCGATGCCCTTTTCTGACCTCCACGGCATTGCACGACACGGGTGAACCAACCTCCATGCAGACAGTATACTCATACATTAAAAAAAAAAACAACTGGCACTTCTATCAGTTGTTTCTTCAGAAGAGACATCATCCCATTTAGCTTTCCATGGTCCACAGACATTTTACATGAAGCATCTGGCCTTATCCTACCACAAGGCAGCATTTCCCTGCCCCCGGTGGTCTCTGAAGGGCTGGCCCGCACCCTGCTGTGTCTTCCCAGCTGACTCCTTGGCTACGATGGGCTCTGGGCCAGCACTGGGGAGTTGGCCTTTCCATTGGCCTTACCTGGCAGCTGGGCGGGGCAGGGGGTGGGGGTGGTTGGGAAAATTGTCTCCGTCACTAGCATAACCTTTTGTTGTTTTTTTGTTTTGTTTTTTCGAGACAAGGTCTCCCTGTAGTCCCAGCTGTCCTGGAACTCACTCTGTAGACCAGGCTGGCCTTGAACTCACAAAGATCCACCTGCCTCTGCCTCCCAAGTGCTAGGATTAAAGGTGTGCACCACCACGCCTGGCTACTAGCATAACCTTTTGCAGGAGGACTATGTACCCTGGGTAGTCTGGGGAATCATGTTTCCCCCCCCACCCAGGACAATTTCTTTTCATCTTCTGCACCTGTATTATTTTATCATGGATGCCTTCCGTAAACTGCTCCTCCGGCTTCAGAGCCTTCCGGAAGCCTCATGTCCCTTTCTTGCTGCAGTTTCCCTCCAGGTGCTGACTTGGCCTGAGGCAGATCTCTTACTATTCAGAGGAGTGGCCGGGCTGCCTCGGCAGCTGCTTGCTGATACTTCTGCTGCTGGTCCTCCTAGGGCTTGTAATGTCTGCTCTAAACCTTTGGCTGTTCTCCGAGGATCTCCATAGTCCAATGGCAGGCCTGAGAAGACTGCCATCTGGGATTTCCCCCCTTGACATCTTCCACCTAGGAGGCCTCCCCTTAGTCACCTCATCACCCATACCACTGCTGTATGTAACCCATGCCGCTGCTTCTACCCCATCATCTCTTTGGGGGTATCCCATCATGTCAAAATTTCCTCTGCCGACACTCTCTTCCGGCTCAGCTTCATTTCAGTTGGTCTCCTACCATACACCGGGGACAACTCAACTCCATTGCTCTTCCCAAACTCATCCTTGGTTTTGTTGTACCCTTATTGACAATGCTAAATGTAGTCAAAATTCCTTTGGGAGGCATAAACAACATCCAACCCCTCCCTCCTTGGTCCAAATAATAAATGAAGTAGGATTTGGCCAAACTGCAGTTTGTTGCGCTTACAGAGCAATGGGTGAGGGTTGGCTTACAGGAGTGTGGGTACCCCTCTCCCTAAGGTCACGCTGTAGTGTCTTCATCTAAGCATGGATGGTGACTTCTCTACAGACACCCAACTTGGCAAGTGAGCTTCCCCTTCACCAGCTTCCTCCCGCTTGTGCAAACAAGGCTGACTGCTTGGCCAGGAGCTATGTGAATCTCCATGCCTCACCCCTGCCCCACCTTCTTGTGGGATGAGCCAGTCACCAAGCTTAGCTGTGATGATCCTAGGCAAGTGGGTGCCACCAAGCTTGGGAAGAAGGCACCCATCCAGGGTCTGTCAATTGAAGGACATTCCTATGCAACGCCTTGTCAAGTTGACCATCAAGATCAAACAGGTTACATTTGAGGGTCAAGACTTAGAGTTAAGGTTAAGTGGAAGGGTTAAGGTTAGGACTCAAACTTGAGGATTCAGTGTTGGTGTTGGGTTAGAACTGATAGGATTTCCGAGTACAAGTTTATGTTTTACTGTTGGGAAGGTAGCTCAGTTTAGAGAGCTGACCGGCATGCATGGGTTCCTAGATACGGTCCCCATTTGCTGGGGGGTGAGGGGAGACAGAAAGAAGAAGAAAACCATGGAACTGTCAAGTCAGAAGTGCATTGGCTACAGAGCTGGCTCAGCAGTTAAGAGCACTTGCTGCTCTTGCAGATGACCTGGATTCAGTTCACTGAAACTGTATCTGGCAACTCAAATCTGCCTGTAACTCCAGCTCCAAGGAATCCAATGGTTTCTGTGGACACACACACACACACACACACACACACACACACACGGCATTCACATGGTCATATACATAAATAAAAACTAGTTTTGAGACAGATCAGTAGTTAAGAACATGCACTATTCTTCCACAGGACCTGAATTTCGTTCCCAGTAGCCACACCATGTGGCTCACAATATCTATAACTGGCCAAAAGGAAAACTGGATATTAGGTATAATAAATTATCTCAAATACTCCAAGTAGCAAATAAAATAGTTCGTAGAGTACAAATGACTATAGAGACAGGAAGAAATGTATTCAGTCTACTTAAAGAATATGATTTGAAACATATTAAATCTAGTTAAAGAATACAAAGTGTGGTTTGGATGAGTGTCCCCCATAGGCTCTAGGTATTCAGACATTTGTCTCCAGTTGGTGGCGCTGCTTTTGGAGGTCTTAGAAGGTGTGGCCATGCTGGAGGAAATGCATTGTTGGGGGCAGGCTTAGTGAGTTTTAACAACCTCGTGGTCTACAGATGCTCACTCTCTCTGTTCTGTGCTTGTCTTTGTGGATTTTGTGACACCTCTTGTTCTGTTTCTGCTCCAGTCTCAGCCGCCACACCTCCGCGCAAACTGGACTTCTAATTCCCTGTGGAATGTCCAACTCATAAGCTCAAATAAAACTCTTCCTTTTATAAGTTCCTTTGGTCATGTGTGTTTATCACAACAGAAAGAAGTTACAATAACAGGTTATTGGTAACCAGGAAGTGGGGTTGTTGGCTGGATGGTAAGAACCCTGACCATGTGTATAGATTGCGAGTAATCGTGGAGAACTTTGGAACTTTGGGCTGTGAAAGGCTGTGACTATGTTAAGCAGAGCTTTTAACGGGCATTCTAGTGGGAGGGCCTGGAGAACAGAAACGAAAACATGGCTGCAAACATGATGTGGTTCCAGGGGAAAAAGAAAGACTTAGGCAGCCAGCAATGGAATATTTTGTTGAGGAGAGAAACTCTGGCCAGCAGGCGTTTGCCACAGCCCAATTATGTTGCCTGAGGCCTAGTTGAAAAGCAATGGACTGGAATGTCTTTGCGTGGAGGAATATCTTTCAGACAGCCTCATGTAGAAAAAAGGTAGAAGAGATTGGAGGCTTGTTTAATGGTATAATATTGTTCCAGTCTACAGTTGAAGAGAGGGCAAATGGGGCAGAGGGAAATGTAAAGAATGTACACTTTGGATCTGATAACTGCACTAGGGGATTAAAGGTGGGGCCAAGGCTTCTGAAGGAGAGTTTCCTTTTGATAAGGAGATAAATGATTAGGAGAGGCTCAAGATTTACAAGAAACAAAGAATCATATTCAGGGCAAGACCACACCCAGCTAATCCTCCAGCAAGTCCAGGGCAGAGAAAGAGTTGCAAATGTGGTTGAAATGGGCCAGGGTCCATCCCAAATTGAGCCAAACTTGGCAGTTCATTCATGTGGTGCTGGCTTTGGAGCATGAAGTTTTGCAAGAGTAAAGGGGTCATCAGTTCTTCCTCCATGGTTGTCAGAGAGCTCCAAGGTCAGGCAGAGGCAGAGTGTGTGTCCCTGCATAAAGTAGCCCCTGAAGGCCATGCATGAAGCTGTGAAGGTGAACCGTGGTTGGCAGCAGAGACCCAAAAAGACATTCGAAGATGCCAGACCTTGTGAGATATTTGCCAAGGAGAGGCTGCATACAGGGAGTGGTACCGGCCTAAGAAAGAGATGTATGTTGCAAGCAAGCTGGAAGAGCTGAGCATCTAAGCCCTGGGAATTCAAGTCCAGAAGTTGCATGTGGAGCATACAGGACTTGGCATTTGCCCTGCTGGTTTTCGGTCTTGTTTTGGTCCAGTATTTCCCACTATGCCTCTATTCTGCCTCCTTTTTGGAATGGGAATTGTATTTGGTTCCACTGTACATTGGGAGTATGTAATTTGTCCTTTTGATTTTACAGGAGCTTACAGTTTAAGAGATTGGCCTGAGTCCCTCAGAAGAGACTTTGGACTGTGGACGTTTGAATGGCATTGAAACTGGTAAAGACTATGGGGACTTTTAAGTTGGACTAAATGCATTTTTGCATTTTATATGGTCAGGAGCCTATGGGGCCAGGGAGTGGAATGTGGTGTTTTGGGAGTGTTCCCCATAGCCTCTAGGTATTCAGACATTTGTCCCAGTTGGTGGCGCTGTTTTTGGAGGCTTAGAAGTGTGTGGACATGCTGGAGGAAAATGTCTTGTTGGGGGGCAGGCTTAGTGAGTTTAACAAGCCCGTGGTCTCAATTGCTCTTTCTGTTTCTGTGCTCTTTGTGAGATGTGACCCTCGTTTTGCTCTTCCAGCTCCAGCCACCACACCTCCCGCCACAATGGACTCAATTCCCTGGAACCGTCAAATCGTAACTCAATAAACTCTTCCTTTTATAAGTTCCTTTGGTCATAGGGTTTTATCACAGCAACCAAAAAGTGACTAATACACAAAGTTTAGTTAAAATATCTTCTGTGTCTCTTATGCTGACTTTTTTTTATTTTTCTGTGCATTTTGTGTGTGTGTGTGTGTAGTGGTGTGGATGTTGTGGTGTGGTGTGTATGTGTGTGTGTGGTGCCAATGCAGGTCAAAAGAAGATGTCAGATTCCATGATCCTGGGTTATAGGCATTCGTGGGCCACCTAAAGTGGGTGCTGGGAACTAAATTCCAGTCTACTATAAAACAAAGTGCTCTTAAACAATGAGTCATCTCTCTAGCCCTTTTTCTTTTTTGTCTTTTGAGACAGGGTTACTCTGTACCCCAGCGGACGGAACTCACTATGTAGACCAGGCTGGCCTTGAACTCACAGAGATCCACCTGCCTCTGCCCCCAATCCGGGATTAAAGGGACGTGCTACCACACCCAGCTTATTTTTTTCTTTTTTAAAAAAATATTTAATTGTTTCTAGGAGTTTCTTCATGGTTTTTTTTTTTTTTTTGTCTTTTTGAGACAGGGTCTCCCTGTAGCTCTGGCTGTTCTGGAACTCACTATGTAGACCAGACTGGCCTTGAACTCACAAAGATCCACCTGCCTCGGCCTCCTAAGTGCTAGGATCAAAGGTGTGCATCACCATACCCAGCTATGAATTTCATACAATGTATTTGGATCATATTAAACCTCCTCCTCCAAAGTTCTTTTTTTTATTTTATTTATTTATTTATTTATTTTTTATGTGTATGAGTGTTTGAACTGAACTCAGTTCTTCTGCAAGTGCAGCCAGTGTTCCAAACTGCTGAGTCATCTCTCCAGGCCCATCAAACCCCTAGTTTCTTTAGATTAACTGTTTCTCTCTGCTGAAGACTGCTTTCCTTTCTAATCAGCTTCATCATGATCAGATCCTAGGAATAAGCCTTTGTAGCGTCATCAGACATAAAATATTTGGCCTCCATATGAAGAAACTGTGAGACTTAGTCAACAGAGGAACTGGGAAGTGACGATCTTGGGAAAAGCTGTACCAATGGTAATGATTCCGCAAGGCTGATGAACTCATTAGAATTTCTGTGTCTTTTGAGAACCAGAATGTTGTAGCTCCCCAGGCAAATTATTTTCACTGTCTTTTGCCCCCTTAATAGGCATTTGTTGCCCACCATTGTGTTTGGCCTAGTATCCTTGTGACTAATGAGGTAAAATCCTTTTTGGATTACAAACAGATCCTTAGCTTCCACTAATTCACAGGCTGTGATAACATCTAATGCCCATGATAGAGATTTCCCCTATTTTCTATAACCTGGCTCTCTGGTGTTTCTACCAGAGCAGATGCCCGTCTAAGAACTGAGATTAGACCTGGGCACCCTTGGCTTGTGCGTGCTCAAGACTGCTGTACTGCCCTTTTTATTAGGAAGATCAGCATATGAAATGCAGACAAAGCTCACACAAGATAATGCTTAAGCAGTGAAAACACAGGAATTTCAGTATCACCTTAGTCAGGAGACGTGGAGGCTTTACCCAAGGACCTGGTGATTCCCTTCAAGGCTAAACATGAAGGAAAAAAAAAAAAAAACAACAAAAAAAACGGGCTGGAGAGATGGCCTGGCAGTTAAGAGCGCTGACTGCTCTTGCAGAGGACCCGGGTTCGATCCCCAGTACCCACATGGCGGCTGAGAACCTTCTTTAACTCCAGTTGCAGGGGAATCCGACGCCCTCTTCTGACCTCCGCAGCATTGCAGAACACAGGTGTACCAACCTACATGCAGATAGTACACTCATACACATACAAAATAAATAAATAAAATTTAAAGGTGGTGCCAAGGCTTTGAAGGAGAGTTTCCTTTTGAAAGGAGATTAAAGTGATTAAGGAAGGGCCTCAAGATTATACAAAGCAAAACAAAAAGAATCAGTATCCGGGCAAGACCACACCCAGCTAATCCTCCAGCAAGTCCAGGCAGAGAAGAGTTGCAAATGTGGTTGAAATGGGCCAGGGTCCATCCCAAAATTGCAGCCAAACAAACTTGGCAGTTTTCATTCATGTGGTGCTGGCTTTGGAGCATGAAGTTTTGCAGAGTGAAAGGGGTCATCAGTTCTTCCTCCCATGGTTTGTCAGAGAGTTGCCAAGGTCAGGCAGAGTGCAAGCATGGGTGTCCCTGCATAAAGTAGGCCCTGACCAGGCCATGCATGAAGCTGTGAATGTGAGCCTGGTTGGCAGCAGAGACCCAAGAAGACATTCGAAGATGCCAGACCTGTGAGATATTGCCAAGGAGAGCTGCATACAGGGAGTGGTACCGGCCTAAGAAAGAGATGTATGTTGCAAGCAAGCTGGAAGAGCTGAGCCATCTAAGCCTCTGGGAAGTCAAGCCCAGAAGTTGCATGTGGAGCTACAGGACTGGCAGTTTGCCCTGCTGGTTTTCGGTCTTGTTTTGGTCCAGTAATTTCCTCACTATGCCTCTATTGCCTCCCTTTTGGGAATGGGAATGTGTATTGGTTCCACTGTACATTGGGAGTATGTAATTTGTCCTTTTGATTTTACAGGACTTACAGTTTTAAGAGATTGGCCTGAGTCCCTCAGAAGAGACTTTGGACTGTGGACTGTTTGAATGGCATTGAAACTGGTAAGACTATGGGGACTTTTAAGTTGGACTAAATGCATTTTTGCATTTTATATGGTCAGGAGCCTATGGGGCCAGGGAGTGGAATGTGGTGTTTTGATGAGTGTCCCCCATAGCTCTAGGTATTCAGACATTTGTCTCCAGTTGGTGGCGCTGTTTTTGGAGGTCTTAGAAGTGTGGCATGCGGAGGAAATGCTTGTGGGGGGCAGGCTTAGTGAGTTTAACAAGCCTCGTGGTCTACATTGCTCTGTTCTGTTTCCTGTGCTCTTTGTGAGATTGACCCTCGTTTTGGCTCTCCAGCCCACCACCACACCTCCCGCCACAATGGACTCTGAATTCCCTGGAACCCAAATCGTAACTCAATAACTCTTCCTTTATAAGTTCCTTTGGTCATAGTGTTTTTATCACAGCAACAAAAAAGTGACTAATACACAAAGTTTAGTTAAAATATCTATCGTGTCTCTTATGCTGACTTTCTTTTTTATTTTTCTGTGCATTTGTTGTGTGTGTGTGTGTATGTATGGTGTGTTGTGTTTGTGTGTGTATGTTGGTGTGTGGTGCCAATGCAGGTCAAAAGAAGATGTCAGATCTCCTGAATCTGGGTTTTTAGAGGCATTCTCGGACCACCTAGTGGGTGCTGGGAACTAAATTCCAGTCTATTATAAAACAAAGTGCTCTTAAACAATGAGTCATCTCTCTAGCCCTCTCCCCCCCTTTTTTTGTCTTTTTGAGACAGGGTTACTCTGTAGCCCCAGCTGGACTGGAACTCACTATGTAGACCAGGCTGGCCTTGAACTCACAGAGATCCACCTGCCTCTGCCTCCCGAATCCTGGGATTAAAAGGGACGTCTAACCACACCCACTTTATTTTTTTTTCTTTTTTAAAAATAATGCTTTTTATTTAATTCTTCATGGTTTTTTTTTTTTTTTTTTTTTTTTTTGTCTTTTTGAGACAGGGTCTCCCGGTAGCTCTGGCTGTCTGGAACTCGCATGTAGACCAGACTGGCCTTTAACTACAAAATCCACCTGCCTCGCCTCCTAAGTGCTAGGATCAAAGGTGTGCATCACCATATCCAGCTATGAATTTCAATACAATGTATTTGGATCATATTAAACCCCTCCTCCAAAGTTCTTTTTTTTAATTTTATTTATTTTTTATTTTTTTTATGTGTATAGTGTTTGAACTGAACTCAGTTCTTCTGCAAGTGCAGCCAGTGTTAACCTCTGAGCCCAATCTCTCCAGGCCCATCAAACCCCTAGTTTCTTTAGATTAACTGTTTCTCTCTGCTGAAGATGCTTTCCTTTCTAATCAGCTTCATCATGATCAGATCCTAGGAATAAGCCTTTGTAGCGTCATCAGACATAAAATATTTGGCCTCCATATGAAGAAACTGTGAGACTTAGTCAACAGAGGAACTGGGAAGTGACGATCTTGGGAAAAGCTGTACCAATGGTAATGATTCCGCAAGGCTGATGAACTCATTAGAATTTCTGTGTCTTTTGAGAACCAGAATGTTGTAGCTCCCCAGGCAAATTATTTTCACTGTCTTTTGCCCCCTTAATAGGCATTTGTTGCCCACCATTTGTGTTTGGCCTAGTATCCTTGTGACTATGAGGTAAAATCCTTTTTGGATTACAAACAGATCCTTAGCTTCCACTAATTCACAGGCTGTGATAACATCTAATGCCCATGATAGAGATTTCCCCTATTTTCTATAACCTGGCTCTCTGGTGTTTCTACCAGAGCAGATGCCCGTCTAAGAACTGAGATTAGACCTGGGCACCCTTGGCTTGTGCGTGCTCAAGACTGCTGTACTGCCCTTTTTATTAGGAAGATCAGCATATGAAATGCAGACAAAGCTCACACAAGATAATGCTTAAGCAGTGAAAACACAGGAATTTCAGTATCACCTTAGTCAGGAGACGTGGAGGCTTTACCCAAGGACCTGGTGATTCCCTTCAAGGCTAAACATGGAAGAAAAAAAAAAAAAAAAAAAAAAAAAAACGGGCTGGAGAGATGGCCTGGCAGTTAAGAGAGCGCGACTGCTCTGTCAGAGGACCCGGGGTTCGATCCCCAGTACCCACATGGGGCTGCTGAGAAACCTGCTTTAACTCCAGGTGCAGGGGAATCCGAGCCCTCTTCTGACCTCCGCAGCATGGCAAGAACACAGGTGTACAACCGACATGCAGAAGTACACTCATACACATACAAAAAATAATAAAATAAAAAAATAAATAAAAAACCCCATTATTTGTGTTTAGAAGCATATTTGCACAAAATGAGAATTGTAATGTAGCTCCACTCCCAGCATTACAGGAGGGAGCGCAGCCCTACCCCCAGGGTTGGGGGGGAGGCAGCCCTGCCCCCTGGGTTCCAGGAAGCCAGTGCTTAGCTGCAGTCTGAGGAAATTTGTTAACCCTATATGCACTAAGAGCCCTAAGGGGCAAAAGCATCAGCTATATACCAACTTTTTGTTTTCAAGTGCCTTGATTTATAAGATTTTTTGTTGCCTTACAGAACTTCCTGGGCAGCTGGAGAACTTGCTCAGTGGTTGAGAGCACTGGCTGCTCTTGCAGAGGACCTGGGTTCAGCTGCCAATACCCACATGGAAGCTAACAACCTGTAACTCCAATTCCAGGGGATTCAATGCCCTTTACTGGCCTCTGTGGACATTAGGTACATGGCATACTTACATACATGTAGGCAAACCACAGATACAACATAAAATAAACATAATGAAAGCAGTTAGGAACCCTAGCTGCTCTTGCAGAGGACTCAAGTTCGATTCCCAGAACCCACATGGTAGCTTTATGGGCACTGCATTCAGGCAAAGCACTCATGCACAAAATAAATATTAAAACTAAATAACAAATTAATAAGGGTGGAGATACTAGGGTAAAGACTACGCCTCCAGAGATCGGTTATCCCAGCACACTGGCGGTGAACGTCATACGAGAATCCTCGGATAACTCCTTCAGGGAAAACAAACCCTCTTCACACGTTGCAGCGTCACACTGATCGACAATACATCCTAAAAATAAAAAAACATAGGTGATAAATTGTAGTTTTTGGGATAAATATCTGAAGAACACAACAATAAAGGAAAAAAGGGTTCATTGGTTTTACAGTTCCAGGTTACTGTCCACCATGCTCAGCTTTATTTTAGTTGTGTGTGTAATTAAGTTGGTGGTGTGTGTGTACATTTGTCATGGTTCATGTGTTGTGGAGGCCAAGTCGTATGTTGTTACTTATTGGGCTTCCGTCTCTCTCTCTGCCCCACCTCCCTTCCTGCTCCCCCCCCCCCCGTTTTTTTTTTTTTTCTCTTGNAAACCCATTATTTTGTGTTTAGAAGCATATTTGCACAAAATGAGAATTGTAATGTAGCTCCACTCCCAGCATTACAGGAGGGAGCGCAGCCCTACCCCCAGGGTTGGGGGGGAGGCAGCCCTGCCCCCTGGGTTCCAGGAAGCCAGTGCTTAGCTGCAGTCTGAGGAAATTTGTTAACCCTATATGCACTAAGAGCCCTAAGGGGCAAAAGCATCAGCTATATACCAACTTTTTGTTTTCAAGTGCCTTGATTTATAAGATTTTTTGTTGCCTTACAGAACTTCCTGGGCAGCTGGAGAACTTGCTCAGTGGTTGAGAGCACTGGCTGCTCTTGCAGAGGACCTGGGTTCAGCTGCCAATACCCACATGGAAGCTAACAACCTGTAACTCCAATTCCAGGGGATTCAATGCCCTTTACTGGCCTCTGTGGACATTAGGTACATGGCATACTTACATACGATGTAGGCAAACACAGATACAACATAAAATATACTCTCTCTCTCTCTCTCTCTCTCTCTCTCTCTCTTTCTCCTATTTTTGAGACAGTCTCTCATTGAACCTTGAGCTAACTGATTTGGGTAGAGTGGTCCACCTGCAAGTCCCAAGGTCCCTCCTGTGTCTGCCTCTCCAGTGGGAGAATTACAGGCATGTGACACCATTCCAGGCTTTTTTTTTTTTTTTTCTGTGTATGAGTGTACTGTCTGCATGTAGGTTGGTGCACCAGTGTCGTGCAATGCCACGGAGGTCGGAAGAGAGCATCAGATTCCCCAGGAACTGGAGTTAAAGATGATTCTTAGCCACCAAATGGGTGCTGGGAATCCAACCTGGGTCCTCTGCAAGAGCAGTCAGCGCTCTTAACCTCTGCACCATCTCTCCAGCCCCAGAAGGCTTTTTTATGTGGGCTATTGGGGACGGAACCCAGATCCTTAGGCTTGTGTATGGCAAAGCACATTTCTTACTGGGCTGTCTCTCCACCCTGATTCCTTTTATTTTAATGGACTTTTTCTCTGTGCTAATGATATTTGTGTGTTATTCTTTTTTGTCTACATTGTGAATATGATATTATAATAATTAAAAAAAAGTTTTGATGAAATATATCTATTTCTTTATTCCAAAAGTGTTTCAGCTTCATAAGCTGTGACTATCTTTGTAACAATTGAGGTGTCTTTTGAATGTTTTTAAATTTTATTTTGTGAAATCATCGTTATAGCAGGTTAGTTCATCTTCCTGAACTTCATGGTCTGAATTCTTTCACAGAAGAGGAGAACACAAATGGAAAGAGAATCCCAACTAACACTGCTCAGTCTGTGTTTTCTTTAAATTGGCTTTATTTGTGGGGTTCTTTTTTTTTAATAATGAGAACAATACATTGAAATTATAATAATTTCTTTATTGGGCTCGTGAGATGGTTCTGAAGGTAATAGTGCTTGCCACCAAACCTGAATTCAGTCTTTAGAATCCACATAGTGTAAGGAGAGAAGAGACTTCTGTAATTCGTGCTCTGTGTTCCATGGCACACTCATGCATACAAATAACACGTGCACAAATAAATGTAAAAGAAAATTAAAAATAATTTGTTTCTCAGTGCCTGGAAGTTTTATTATTTTCTCATGTGAATGAAACTGCCAAGTTGGATGGGATGGAGCTTGACTCTCTTGGATCCTATTTGATGCTGCTTGAAGGGTCTCATTGTGTAGCAGTGGCTCATCTAGAAGTTTCTATGTAGAGCAGTCTGCCCTTGAACTCCCAGAGATCCACCTGCCTCTGCCTCCCAAGTGCTAGGATTAAAGGCATTCTCCATCATAACTGATCAGTTGGTAGCTGGTTTTGTGTGTTATGATTTTCTACTAGGAGAAACTGCGTTAAGCTCTCTCCTTTGATAAGTTGAAATCATAAGTGGTAGGATCTTGCCATAGGACATCTTTCCCTTGTTCAAGTGCAGATCTGGAGGCGTCTCCCTGAATATGCTGATCTTACCAAAGAGGGCCTCTCTTCCATGCCTTGCCTTGGCTTCCTGCTGCTGTTTTTCCCTCCAACCTGTTCGTATTGTAATTCTTTCTGCCCCACTTGTTATTTTTCATTGTAGATCTACATAATAGTGACTATTAATAACAATACCAAAGATTCAACATTAGGTCATCTTGAAATTTCCTCTCCTAAAGAAATCAGTTCATTACTTTTAAAATATTTATTTATTTATTTATTTATTTATTTATTT
>VZQC01004541.1:1687326-1711207 GCA_009823505.1 Rhizomys pruinosus
TTTTTTTTTTCATTTTTAGCTATAAGTGATAATCCATGAGTACAAGCATCCTTCATGCAAAACCTATCTGCAGGCTGTTGTGCCCAAACACCTACAGCCCCACCATCCAGTGGGGGGTGACAGGTTGTTTGTTCAATCAAGTTGATCAAATGAGTGTCCAGACTACATTGCTGTAGTTTCACCATTCACCCCAATCGCAGCCCTTACATTCTACCACGCCCCCTCTTCCGCAGGTTGTTCCCTAGGCTTAGAAAAGGGGCACAGGTGGATGAGAGGTAAAACAGTCCACTCTCTCTGGAGCTGTTGACTTGGACTCTGGTCAATTCTGGCTGTTTCCTTTCATGGGCTGACAGTTTGTCCAGGAATAACCTTTCGATCCTGGCCTGGCGCGTTATGGCGTCTCAGGGTCAGGTTCTTTACAGTAGCCACTTCTGGTACCAAGTTCTTTCTTGGTTTCTTTTCTGTTCCTGTGATAAAACACAATATCCAAGACAACTTATCAAAGGAAGAGTTTATTATGGTTATTGATCCAGAGGGATAAGAGTCCAAGAGGGAAGAAGGGGGAGGCATGGGCAGAAGCAGCCAGAGCCAAAAGCTGAGAGCTCACATCGTCAAGCAATTGAAAGAAGCGGAGAGATCAAGGTAGGAGTGGGTAAGACTATGAACTCTCAAAATCTGTGCCCCAGTGATGTACTTTCCTGCAGCAAGGCTGTACCTCCTAAACCTCTCAAAAACTATGCCACCAACTGGCGACAATTATTCAAATACTTAGAGCCTATGCTAGACATTTATCATCCAAACCATAGACCCCAGAAAAGACCCATGTTGGAGCATATCTGGGCACATCTGTGCCTTAGTCAATGGGTGAAATGTTTACCAAGTCATTCTGGTGGACCACACAACAAGCTGGACCCCACGATCAGAGACACTGTGTGTGACATGGGCTACACCCATGGCATACCCACAGTTAGGTGCTGAAAACATAATTTGATGAGGTACTTCACTGAATTCAATGGTCTACCTCATGCTGCAGTGCCAGACATGCCATCCATCCAGGCGAGCCGTCCAGGTTCAGCCTGTGAGTCCATGGGCTATACTTCCAACATGCCCTGGAGATGCTGATGCTTTGGTTCTACCGCCAAAAAGGAAAGCAAGGGCGCTGCCTTTTGTCTCTTCTCCTCGGAACACCAGCTGTCTGACAGAAAGGCCTCTATCCCAATAATTTCCCTCTATAGCCTTTATTTATTTATTTATTTATTTATTTATTTATTTATTTATTTTGGTCTTTTTGAGACAGGGTCTCCCTGTAGCCCCAGCTGTCTTGGAACTCACTCTGTAGACCAGGCTGGCCTTGAACTCGCAAAGATCCGCCTGCCTCTGCCTCCCAAGTGCTAGGATTAAAGGTGTGCGCCACCATGCCTGGCTCTAGAAAGAGGTTGAGGGGCTGGAGAGATAGCTGGCCAGTTAAATGTGCCTGCTGCTCTTCCAGAGAATGTGAGCTAGGTTCCTGGCACCCACATTGGATAGCTCACAATCACCTGTAACTCCAACTTCTGAGGATCTAATGCATGTTATGGGCTTGGAAGGAACCTGCACACACATGGCCTAATACACACATGTGATTTGGTGGCTTTGTTGAGTCCTGGGGCAGAATGTGATTTTTGTCATATTAAAAAAAGGGCCCTGGCAGATATAAATTATTTAGGCCAGCATGTAAATCATGTTCCTAAACCATCCAGGCAATCAAGAGGGCGTGAGGGAAAGCAAAAGCAGACAAAAGGATCTGTCTGAGTCCCTCAATGGCAACTCTGCTTAGACATGTGTCATGCTGCAGTTCTAACGGAAAAAATTAACATAAAATCCCCTATGCTGTGCTAGTGAGTTTGCGGAAGAGATTAAAGCCAGAAGAATATTTCTTAGAAGGTATAAATGATGAAATATCACAGACGAAACCAAGCTCGCCCATAGCGTGGGCACTTATCTCCCAGAGTAAACTGTATATTTCTCTTCTATAAAACCTAATTCTGGGAGTGGAAATCCCTTAGGTCATGTGGGGTTTTCACAGAGAGGAAACAGCCGAGGCTGCAGCTACAGTGCCTGCTGGTGCCAGGGAAATGGGAAGCCAACCTGAGCAGTTGGCGTAACACGAAAAGCACAGCCTCACTTCCCCTGTGGTCCTGTGCCAGGTGAGGCAATTTGAGCCAGGTCCTGTGACCTCATCCGTTTGGCAGTGAGTAGATTCATGGCAGTTCCATGGCAAGGCCAAAGGATGAAGAAGAAACGTGATTGTGGATTACAGGAAACTCAACATTGCTTTTTTGAAGAAACAGTTAAACAATGGAATGCTTTCACACTTTGTTGGACCTTGCTAGTGTTTTTTTCTTTAGTGTCTTCTTGGTTGCTAACTCTTGAAACCAAATGACATTTGCTTGCAATAGAACTCAGTGGACCTTCAGAGAGCTTGCCTACATCTATAGAACGGTTTCATTACATAGATTATGAAACAGAATGCCCAAAGCCAGAAGGTTCTTAAATGAAAATCTGAGTGATGGCTTAGTGGTGAATAGTGGGTATTGCTCTTTCAGAAGATCTGAGTTCAGTTCCTAGACCCAATGTCAGGCAGCTCATAACTGTGTCTAACTCCAGCTCCTGGCGTGGGGGATGTGAAACTTCTGGTCTCTTGCACTCACCTGAATTTACATGCATAGTCTCATAGATGCACAGACACACAGACACAAACACATGAACAATTAAACTAAAACAATTTTTGTTGAGACAGGGTCTCCCTGTAGACCCAGATGGCCTAGAACTTGCTATGTACACCTAGTTGGCCTTGAACTCCCAGAGATCTGCCTGCCTCTGCCTCCCAGGTGCTGGTATTAAAGGTATGCATCACCATTTCCGGAAAAACTAAAACAAATATTTTTAAAAAAGAAAAGGCTGGGTCTACTAGTGCTTGCTCTTAATCTCAGCACTTGAGAGGCACAGGCATGTGGATTTCTGTGAGTTTGAAGCCAGCCGCTATACACAGCCAAGGCTACATAGGAGACCCTGTCTGAAGAGAGAGAGAAGGAGGTCGACTGGAGAGACGAGAAGCGACCGAGACGGTCTTGATTTCGAATTGAGGAGAGCGACCAGAGGGGTTGGTTTCA
This sequence comes from Rhizomys pruinosus, assembly GCA_009823505.1. Taxonomy (NCBI): domain Eukaryota; kingdom Metazoa; phylum Chordata; class Mammalia; order Rodentia; family Spalacidae; genus Rhizomys; species Rhizomys pruinosus. Next base: position 1,690,479 of record VZQC01004541.1, read on the forward strand.
TTCCGTTGACCGGTATTGGACAAATGAAAAAAATATATTTTTGACGCCGGCGTGGTGGCACACGCCTTTAATCCTAGCACTTGGGAGAGGCGAGAGCGGGGTCTTTGTCAGTTCAAGGCCAGTCCTGGTCTACAGAGCAAGTTCCAGGACAGCCGGGCGGCTACAGGGAGACCCTGTCTCAAAAGACCAAAAAAAAAAAAAAAAAAAAAAAAAATTATATATATCATATCTTATACTATATATATTATTTACTATTATATATATATATATATATATTTCTACTGCTGTTGCTTGTAATTGAATGTCAAATCTAGATGGCAAGATTCTGTCTCTGAGGATGATCACACTTCAGTGGCAGGACTTAGAGAAACCAGGCTGAGATTGAGTTGGATGCTCTCTCCCCCCTGGCTGAGTTTTATAATGGCAGAAGGCACTACACAGACTGCTGGGAAAGAACTTTGCCAACAGTCCTACTTGGCTGTGAACTTCCTGTTACACCAACAAAATACCTGGTAAAATGTTACGACTGGTGTGATGATGGCACACTATTGTTTGTATACAATAACCATACAACAGCCTTGCAGTTGGATTTAAGGCCTAGTCCACAGGAGGTAATGCACATCTGGTACTGTAAGCCATGGAAACATTGTGGCCGGGAAATCATAGGTTTCAGTAGGGAGGATGCTGCTATTGTTTTATTAAACGGATGCCATATGCCTGTCAAATTACCTTCTAAATACTTGTGTTTATGTCCATAGATTACTGCCACTGTCTGTCCCAAGCTTGGGCTTTTTGGAATGGGAGGTATGCTATATAACGACTCCTAACAGGACAAACTCCTAAAGGACATGGCATAATGACTTTATACTTAGTCATAGGTGAAAAACAATAATCAAACATCTATATCACCCCTTCCTATACTCAGGAAACATTATGGAAGTGTAGGTGAAAAGAATTTATGAGCTAGAGAAAGAGGTGGAGTGTGTATAGCAATTTCTCTGAGTAGAGACTTCCTCTCCTCATACAGGGCTCAGGAAGTTCAGACTCAGAAGACTCACAAGGCCCAAGGTTGTACTATCATTAACAGTTGCTACAGAGAAGAAACTTCCCAATAGGCAGAGATGTCTGCGAGCCATTCAGGGGAATCATTGATGCGATAAGTTAGTTACTTTGTGTTCCTGTGATGAAACACCAAAACCAACAGCAAGTTATAGAAAAAAAGAGTTTATTTTGGTTCCAGAGGGATCAGAATTCATCATGGCCGGAGGCAAGGCAGCAGGAGCAGGATGGAGATCACATCTGTGATCACAGACATCAAGCAAAGAGCAAGATCAGGAAGTGGGGCAAGGTATGAACACTTAAGTCCAGCCCCCAAAGCCATGCTTCGTCCAGCATGGCAATGCCTCGTAGAGATTTCATGGCCTCACCAAACAGCGCCATCTACTGGTGACCAAGTGTTCAAATGCCTGAGCCGTGGGGAACTTTTTTCATTCTGATACATTTAGCTTCTATGAGGTCAAAATCCATGATGGGTTGAGCTTTGGGGTGGTGCAGCTCTTTTGGGGGTCTTCCATGCTCCTTATAGGCAATTCCTCATTCATGTTCTACAAGTAGCCCAATAAATTCACTGGTTCACCAAGCTGGACTTTGGTGGAATTGTGACTTTGGTGAATATGTTTGTTCACATCTTCCCAGGAAAAGTTAACATAACATTTGGGGATGATTAAATCACGTGACTTCCCATATTAATCGCCTCAGAAAGGCAACTCTCAGTGGACCCAAGTTATGTGGAATCTAAAATATGGAATTAGGAAGTTAAGACTGCTTCTTGCTCTTGCAGAGGATCTGAGTTGGTAGTTTACAACTCCAGCTCTAGAGGATCCAGCATCGTCTTATGGCCCTTGACGGTACTGCACTGATAGTATACACACACATACACATACACACATATGCACACAACACACATATGCCCATAACTGAAAAATGAAATTAGAAGCAGAGTAGGATGACTATTCCCCGATGGGTGAAATGGTGGAAGAGAAGAGTGAACTGTTGGGAAAAGAACACAAACTTTGAGCTGGGCAGGAGGGAATGCACTTGCTGCACAGCAGGGTGACCACAGTCAAGAACAACACTTGGCGTATTTCAATCACAGAGCGTGGTGATTAATCCTGGTTGTTTTCTTGGTTGGACCTGGAATCAACTAAGAGACAAACCTCTGAACAGGGGGGATGGCATTTCCAGGGGGGATTGAGTGAACGGGGCGCACTCCCAGAGCTGGCAGCACCTTCTAGTCATCGCCCAGATATGAGGTCTAGTGAAAACCAGTGCTGCTTTGCCTGCCTTTGCTTCTTGCTGGTGATTCCACATAATGCAGCTTCTGCAGCCTTCCTGAATGTGAACTAAAGACCAGCAGCTCTCCACGACTCCTCTAAGCTTTCCCCATGAGATTTGGACTGCTGAAGTACCTAGTCCTGTGGCCTTTGAAGCTACTGTGTTCTGAGCCACTCCTCTGTAGAGCTGGATATTATGGGATCCACCAGCCCTTCTGTGCTGGCTCATCTAATAAACCCCTTTTCATAATATGCATTCATTCTATTCATTTCTTCTAGAAAACCCTGACCAAGGCACTGAGAAAGCCTGGTTTCCCACCTCCCTGCCTTTTAGTTTGAGGTACAGAAGACCACTGAGCCCCACAGATCCTGATGCCATCATGTGGTGCATCACCAAGTGTGGACTAAGCTGCTAAAGGTAAGGAGGGAACGAAGGTTCCTGTCTGCCCATCACATTCACCCTTTGTGCAAGTGCCACGGAAGAGATCAGAGGACAACTCAGGTGAGTTGATTCTCTCCTACGATGTGGGTCTGGGCGTTCCAACCCTCATGTTATGCTTAGAGAAAAGGACCTTTGTAATTGGTGATTTCACCAGCACAGACCACCCAGACACAAGGCCAACAGAAAGTCTTTATTCAGCTGACGACTACACAACAGACCCCTTGTCCAGGGTGTGGAGCACCAAGTCACAGTTGGGAGGTGTTTATATAGGGGAAAAAAAACATATCCAGGGGTGGAAAGTTGAAGTTCTCAAGCTTAGGGTTGGTAAGCCACTCTAAGAATTCCTATTCTCTAAAAGCAAGCCAAGCATAGAGTACAGAAGCCATACAGAATGAGTTAGATTTTAAGCAACAAGGTACATGCTGACTTGTTCTCAGAACTCCTGCCTCAGTTCAATTGAATTAAACTTTTCTTTTATTCCCATACTTTGAGTTAAGGTTTAACTGCTGGGCTCCGCTGAGGCTCATAATATGGCATGGCTCTGGGCAATCTTGATGTGCCTTATCACATTCTCTACTTGTTCTAAGGGCATGAGTCAAATCTTAGATGCTTATTGGGGCAGAGGATTATATACTGATTATTTTATTTTATTTTTATTTATTTATTTATTTTTTTAGTCTTTTCGAGACAGGGTCTCCCTGTAGTCCCAGCAGTCCTGGAACCCACTCTGTAGATCAGGCTGGCCTTGAACTCACAAAGATCTGCCTGCCTCTGCCTCCCAAGTGCTAGGATTAAAGGCGTGCACCACCACACCCGGCTATATACTGATTATTTTAATCTTTGGTTATACGTTCCCTTTGGGTGTTTAAAATCATACTGTTTGCCCAGATTAACCAAGTTTTGTTTTTCTCAAGGTCAATTGAGGATCTGATCCTGAGGGGTCAGTTGGGTTTTGGGGGAAGCCCGCAGCTCTGGTACCAGTTCCATCTATTCCAGGATAGGTCTGAGGCTCTGTGTTGACCTTCCTGGTTTATAGACTGGACACTGGCTTGAGTCCCTCTGGCAGGGTCTCCTGACTTCTGACTAAAATTTCCATATCAGGTCTCATTTAACCATTATTACAGGCACCATGACAAAAGGAGGTTGTTGTACAAAACTGAGATGGTGTTAACACAATTGGATAAAGTACTTCTGTGTCAATGGACTAGGAACCTAGTAAAAGCTAACTCTATAAACCAGAACTCTTAAATAGGGTAATTACAAGTTACAGGGTATAAGGAAAGTCCAATTAGTCCCTTTTTCCTAGTTCAAAGAGAGTGGCTGGAGTAACCCTCCTCTCCTGTCTACGAAGTTTCTGGGTTCCCTGGTGGTAGAAAGTTTTGATCTGTCCTCCGGTTAGAATGCTGGCTCCCTTGATGCTCTGGACTGGAATCTGATTTCTCATCAGACAGTCATCGGGGGTCACTGGCATCCCGTGTAAAAAAAAAATAAGCATACCCCTGCCCCCAAACTAACACTGGAGTGGGAGGATGTCATTTTTCTGTCAAGGGATCCTTCCAGGGAGCCCTCCACAAAGGGCAGCCTAATCCCAGCGCTTCTCATTTGCAGAGAAACCATGTGGAAAGGGAATTTCCGTGGGGAAGGGCCATTTAACTTTATAATAACAGTGAGTGGAGAGAAAGGACTAAGATCATGTCCTCAGTACACCATCGTATCACATTTAGAAGGCTCAGGCAGGAGTATATAGTTTAGAGGAAATAACACAGACAGAAGCCATGTTCATTAAACTGTCAGAAAAAAGGACTGGCAGTTGACCTAACTGCCACTGTACCCATGGGAGTTCATGTACAGTTCAGCAGTGTCAGGTGGACAAACGACTGATGTCACTTGTTGAATTTAAGGCTGGTATGTGTCAGTCTCTCAAAACCATAAGAGCCCATGCCACGTCACTGTAGCCCCGGGGATAGGCAGAGGCAGGTGGATCTCTGTGAGTTCAAGGCCAACCTGGTCTACATAGTGAGCTCCAGGCCAGCTGGGACTAAAGGGAGACCCTGTCTGAAAAATACCAAAAAAACACTAAGTTTTGTTTTGCTCTGGTCTTCCGTCACTGCAGCCTCCCTGCCAGCCCTGGGCTTGGGCACTGAGTGCTGAGGGTGCGGCAGAAAAGCTGGTAGCCAGGGACAGAGACTGGATGGGTGAAGGGGCAGGAGCTGGCAGGCAGGAGAGAGAGAGCAGTGTGGGCACTGGGAGCCCACACCCCCTCCAGCTTCAGTGAGGCATGCAGTTTGCCAGGCAACTCACAACTCGTGCCAGCTTACCCCCACCCCCCATCAGCAGTCATCACAGGCTGCATGGAGCTGCAAGAGGTAGACATGGAAGAAGGGACACTGAGCTGACACGGGTGTCTGCGGTGTACACAGGTATCTGGGCTGCTCATCAGATGGCTCAGGCAGCTCCCAGGCTGCCTGTAACAGGTGTGAGCCTGGGCCGGACAGCAGGAGGAGGCCTGTGCCAAGGCCAGGGACTCTGCCACCTTCAGGGGTCTGACTACTTCAGAAGATGTTTTAGGTTTTTAAGCCAAGCCCAGTGGCAAGGGAGGGGAAGAGACCACAACAGTTTAAGTTAACATCCCAAGAACCCCCAGAACCCCAGAATTTTAGTTTTATATTTTCCAGAAACTTAAAGAGAAAAGTCAGTTTGAGCAGACCTATGGGGAGAAGCAGGGCCGGAAGAGCCGCTACCGAACACCAGTAAGGGCCGGGACGTCGACGATGAAGAGTGCCAGGCTCCGGAGAACCAGAAACACTGTTTTATACAGTGTAGCTGTCAGATGGTGTCTTTTTCAGAACTGTAAGAGTACTGTTGTACCTCGAGGACTCTGCTGCGCAGGGCAGCCCCTACCGCAGGTGGTCCTACTAAGTACAGTTTTCCTTGTGACCCTCATTACTTAACTGAGGCTCCAAAGGCTGGATTATTATTTGAGCTATGGGCTGACCTGTAGTTAGAAGCCCAGATACTTCAGCGATTGTGGACCCAAGTCCAATAAAACCCCCCTCCCTCTGACCTTGCCACACCTGTGTGGCTACTGCCTCCTGTGCCGGAGACCACGTTCTGGAGAAGCCTGCTGATCCCCAGCTCTGGCGGCAGACAGCACTGCCCTCAGCTACAGACGCTGCCCCAGGGCTTTCCCTGTGTAAAGCCCCTCGGCCCCTCCCCTCTGCTCTAGTGCAGGTGTTGTTAGACAGACGCAGGAGGGAAACGCCTGTGTCGGAGAGAAGGCAGTTTTTATTTTATTTTTTTCCCCTTTTCTTTGGGCCACCTGCCCAGCTGGCTCTGTGCCCAATTTGGCTTGTGACGGACGCCTATGGGTTAGCCGTTGCGAAACCACGGGTCCGGTCTACACCTCCTGGAGGGAGTCCAGTGTGCACTGATTCTGCTGAGGCAAGGCCTGGCCTGGATCTGCCCGCCCCTCCCCCAGCCCCACTCCGCCCGCAACCCCACTCGCCAGCTTCCTGCATGTGTGTTCGTGTGCGTGCGTCTCTGTGTGTGTGTGTGTGTGTGTGTGTGTGTGTGTGTGTGTATGTGTGTCCGTCTAGGAGTCCAAGAGCCTCTGGCTCCCCGCAGCCCCACGTCGCCCTAGGGTCAGCCAGCTTGCCTTCGTCTCTCCCTCCCAGCCTGGGGGAGGAAAGCAAGCGGTCCTTGTCCGTTTCAGTGGACTCGGAGCCGCAGGCTGAGCGTGCTGGGCAGTCTCTCCCGGGCTCTGCGCCCGCTGGCTCTGGGCTCCACCTCCTCCCAGCAATGCCCGCCTGCCACCTCTGCCCCTCCAAGTCTGCGGGGACCCGTGTGCCTACAGCCGGGCTGCGGAAGCCAAGGGCAGGGGCGGGTGGGGGTATTTCCGGCTGCTCTCCAGAGCACAGGCTCCTGGCCAGCTCAGGCGTGAGCTGTTTGTATGGGGTCTTTTTATTCCCCACCCCCCCTCTTTCCTCACGTTACCGGGCTCCCCACAGGCCCTTGGCCGCATTGGGCCAGCCTCTACCCCAACCCGAGGGGGCCAAGATACCTTCGGACCACCGCAGCTGGGCCGCCCCAGCTGGGACCAGGTGCTGGCTGTGCTCGCCTGCTGGAACTTAGGGTCCCCCGGCCCTACTGGCTTCTGGCTGCCTCAGTGGGGTGTAGCCTCCCCTGCTACCAACCCCGTTGGGGCCATCAATTTATTTTGCTAACAACCCCCCCTCGGGTCCCCCCCAAACCCCCCACCGCCAATGCTGAAACAAATGACAAAATTACAGATGAAACAATACAGTGACAAAACAAACATACAGAGGCTGTGATAAACATACACGTGACCACCACACATTCACACATCACAGGGTCCCAGACTTTTGGTTACTGAGGGCAGAGTGGCGTCTCACACCTGACCCTGGGACACTGGATCAGTCATCCAATCTGACTCCCCAGGATTTGTCCCTACTGAGGGTGCCTTAACCAGACCTACCTCCAGAGGTTCCAGAAACGGACAACTTTCTATGATGTTTAAAAATCTTTGGGGGTGGATTGTCAGAGCCCACTGGCGCACCAAGGCAGTGGAGACCAAAGTCCTCCCAGAGCTCTGGACCATCTCAGAGGGCGCTTCCCCTGGGAGCCTGTCCAAATCCACTCCCTTCTGCCCGGGGCTGGAACCTAGACGCCCCTGAGGACTGGGGTCAAATTCTCTGGGATTCCTGGTCAGGGAACCAAATCAATAGGGTAATTTCACCAGAGCAGACCACTCAGACACCAAATAAGGTCAACAGAAAGTCAGGTGCGTAGTCCTGGGTGTGTAGTGCCGAGTCATAGTTGGGAGGCGCTTATATAGGAAAAACCATATCCAGGGGTGGGAAGTTTAATTTCCAAGCTCAGGGGTGATAAGCCCCTCTAACAATTTCTTTTTTTATTATTTTTTATATTTTTTAATTTTATTTATGTGTATGAGTGTACTGTCTGCATGTAGGTTTGTGCACCCAGGTCATGCAATGCCGTGGAGGTCAGAAGAGGGTGTTGGATTCCCCCTGGAAATGGAGTTAAAGACGGTTCTCAGCTGCCATGTGGTTGCTGGGATTTGAACCCTGGTCCTCTGCAAGAGCAGTCGGCGCTCTTAACCGCTAGGCCATCTCTCCAACCCTGCCCCATCCCTCCCCCCCGCCCTAACAATTTCTATTCTCTAAAAGCAAGCCAAGCATAAAGTACAGAAGCCATGCAGAATGAGTTAGTTTCTAAGCAACCAGGAACATACTGTTCTCAAACTCCTTCCTGGAACAATTGACTTAAACTGTTATTCCCCATACTTTGAGTTAAGTTTAACTACTGGGCTCAGCTGAGGCTCATAATGTGGTATTGCTGTGGGAAATCCTGAGGTGCTTTAGCACATTTTACCACTGGGATATCTCACTGGCCCTCATTAATTATATTTCTAATTAGATTTTCTATTTCCTCCTGATTCAGTATTAGTGGATTATGTATGTCCAGAGCACTGTCCATTCTTTGGAGGATATCCAGTTTGCTGTTCTTCTCATCTACTCTGCTTCTGAAAGATCATTAGTACTATCTCTACTTAATTGGGTTGGGGGCTACTGGGATCAAACCTGGGGCTGCCCACATACTAGGAAAGCCTTCTGCCATGGAGGCTTTTGGTTGTTTGTTTTGCTTATATTTTGACATAGGGTCTTACTAACTTGCCTAGGGTGACCTTGAACTCCATCTCTAGCCCTGCTAGGCCTTGAACTTTTCTCTGGCCTGAGATTTCCAAGTGCTAGGTTTATAGAGGACTGCACCAGGACATCCATTTGAATCTTTTTTTTTTTTAAGTCAGTGTAAAAAATCAAATCTTTCATGTCAAACATTTTGAAACTATATCTTTCTCTCCAGCATTCTTTATTTTATTTTATTATTTTATTTTTTATGTGTACGAGTATACTGTCTGCATGTAGGTTGGTGCACCTGTGTTGTGCAATGCCGCAAAGGTCAGAAAAGGGTGTCGGATTCCCCTGGAACTGGAGTTAAGGATGGTTCTTAGTTGCCATGTGGGTGCTGGGAATCAAACCTGGGTCCTCTGCAAGAGCAGTCAGTGCTCATAACCGCTGAGCCATCTCTTTAACATTTTTAAAATGTTAGTTGCAACTCGTATCACTCATTTACTCTCTCCCCACCCCCACCCCCTTTAAAAACTTTGTTTTTCTGGGCGTGGTTTCCCACACCTTTAATCCCAGCACTGGGGAGGCAGGCGCAGGTGGATCTCTGTTGAGTTCAAGGCCAGCCTGGCCTACAGAGCAAGCTCTATCCAGTTAAGCTGGAACTAAAGGGAGATCCTGTCTTAAAAAGACAAAAAACCAAAACAAACACCAAACTTTGTTTTTTGAGGCAGGGTCTCTCTAACCCCAGCTCTGTAGATCAGGCTGGCCTCAATCTTATAGAGATCTGCCAGCTCTGTAGATCAGGCTGGCCTCAATCTTACAGAGATCTGCCTGTCTCTGCCTCCCCCAGTCCTAGGATCAAGGCCATGTGCCACTATGCCCAACCTGTCTCCCTTTTGTAAGTCTGATAGTTACATTGATTTACATTGTGGGAAAGCATTTGCTGCCTTAACATATCTTGTTTTCTCAATGTATTAGTCAGGGGGTCTGTAAAGGAACAGAACTGATAAGGTGAATATGTCTATGTTGGTTAAATATATCGTCTGTTGGTCCTTTAATCACACGTGGCCGCAATCCACACGATGTTCTTCCCTCCTAGAACCAGGCTGGCAGCTTCACAAGGCCACAAGCCTCCTGGCTGCAGGAGACAGTTCCTAGGCTGTGCTTTTGGCAAGGAGTGGGGAGGAGACTGTGAGAAGTCGCCTGACAAGAAATGAAAGACACAGCCTCAAAGGGACAGTCTGGGAGATAGACTCAGTTTTATTCATGCCAGCAGTGTGTTTATATACTAAAAACTACTGTGCTCTGGGCAAGGAAGTGGGGGGCAGGAGGAAGGGGAGGGCGAGCCACATTGGCTCCTACTGGGGACAGCAGAGTTCCTTTTTGTGCAAACAGTAAACTAGAGGTGTGACACTTTGGTCACTATCTCGAAGGATGAGGCCATCAGGGTCTGGAACTTTGCAAAGATAGTCCAGGCAGGAGACACTGCAATATTCCGACCTCACGGAGCCACAGATAACTCACAGAGATAACTTGATTGCTCATAGAGATATCAGATAACTCTCAGAAGTTTGGGGACAGATCTTACAGGTCTGCCTTGAGCCAGGCAAAGTTTCATTCTTACATGTCTAGTCTATCCATGGCTGTGCCACCCCAGAGAGACTGGGAATCTGTTAATTGCTCAGTCCACAGGAGGCTGGCTGTCTCAGCCAGCTCAAAGGCCTGGAGGATTCCCGCAGATCTGCTGGTCTTCAGTCTGTCTGTGTTGGAATGTGAAGAGGTTGATTCTAATACTGGCCAAAGAAGCCAGAGCAACAAGATAGAGAAACTCAGCATTGAGAGAGAGGCAGCGGGAGGAAAGTAAAGGCTCCCTCTGCCCTGTCATTATTAGGGGCTGCCGCCCACATTCAGGGTGGGGCGCTCTGTCTTTAAAGAATCTGATCAAGAAAGTTTCTCAAATTTTAGTTAATTCCAGATCCAGTCAATTTGACAACCAAGATTAGACATCACACTCATCTGCAAACACTTTCCTGCTTTTATTGTGGAAGCTCCACAAGCCCAGATGCCAAGGTTTTTTACCAAAAGAGGAAGCTCTCCTGCAGTTGGCCACTAGGGTTTATTTAGATTGGGGGTTGAACCTCTACCAATGATAGCCGAGCTCTCTTTCACATTGGGGATCAAAGGAGAATGCCATGCTGAGAACGTTTGCTCCCTTATTCTCCTTGTAGTTGCATCCTTCTGGTCATAAGCCGGCCTTGCACAGACACTCTGGAGTGATCTCTTTCTTCGCAACCCACAAATTCTTAACATCGATATAGAGGGTGAATCACGTATATTTCTTTTCTTAAAAATCAACTTTTTTTTTTTTTTTTTTTTTTAGTACAAATGGTTTTATTTGATCCCCCATTTCATGGATTGATGCTCTAATTTCGAGAATTTGTTCTGGGTTAGAGTGATGATGACACAGCTGTTAAAACAACCAGAACGACAAAATAGTGTTCTCATTTTCACGTTATTTATCTAATTAGTTAGTTTGCTGGCTTGGGATTGTGTTTCCTGTAGCCCATTCTAGCCTTGAACAGATGATTTCCTGAGTGCTGGCAGGACAGACATGTGCCATCTCTCTAGGACTTGGCATGGGACAGATCACTCCATTGGGCACTGTGCACAGGAGCAAGATCAGAAAGTGCCTACCGTGGGCAAGAAAACAGCTGTGTGAGGAGCGAGCAAGTTCTGCCCCAATGCAAATCTCCCTGGAGCTGGGCCAACACTGTCTGGGGAAGAAGCCAGGGCTGTTTTGTCTTCACTTCACTCTCCCTGAGGGAGCTGGTCATGTCACTCAGGGGTCACCAGCCAACCATGGCCTCCAGGAGGAACGTCCTATGTGGAGTGCCCACGGTTGAGAGGACTTAGGTTCTCCCAGGCTGCCAGGCTGTGGGTTCCGCTCCGCTGCGGTTGGAGTCTTGGCGTGTGCACTGCCGTGTGGGAGCAGTGGGGGGCGCTCAGGCCATGAGCGCTCACTCAGTACTTGGGGCCTGGCTGTCCCCAGACGGGGAGGAGCGGCCCTGGAGCGGCCAGAAAGGGCTCTGGCAGGCCGGCAGCTGACTGAGTATGGACCTTGGTCTAGAGGGTGGAGCCCAACCTGGCCGTTGCTGCCACCTGGCGCATGGAGTGCATGCGCCTGGGCTAGAGGAGGAGTTGGTGACGTCACAGTGCGGCGAGACAGCACCTCCCAGTGCTGTTGCCCTGGAAGACTGATACTGAACGGTGCACGTTACTTCTACGGTTAGAATCCACTTAAAATCACAATTGTGCGTACGTTTCCTTTAAATCTTTTTTATTCTTTGACCTTTTTTTCCCCTCAAAAATCCATCCTTAAGACCTTTTCTTCGTACAAAAATGTGTCCATTCCTTCAACAGATCGGCCTGTGGCCATGTCTGTGAGCATAATCTGAGTTGGTAATTGAGGCAGGAAGGCGCAGCCCATTGTGGGCAGCGGCGACCTTAGGTCGGTGGGCCTGGGCTAGAGATGGCCTAGCGGTTAAGAGCACCGACTGCTCTTGCAGAGGATCCGGGTTAGATCCCCAGCACCCACATGGCGGCTGAGAACCGTCTTTAACTCCAGCTCCAGGGGAATCTGACGCCCTCTTCTGACCTCTACGGCATTGCATGACACAGGTGCACAGAACTGCATGCAGACAATACATTCATACACATGAAAAATAATTAAAAAAAAGAAAGAAAGAAATGAAGCTGAGCAAGGCAGGGGAAGGAGCCGGTAAGCAGCCTCCCCAGTGTCTGCTTCAGCTCCTTCCTCCAAGTTCCTGCCTGGAGTTCCTGACTTGGCGTCCCTCAAGGATGGCGTGTATTTTGTACGACACCGAAGACTTTTTTTCTCCCACAGATATCTATATAGGACATTGTAATTCTGAGAGAGAAATGCCATGCAGTTTTAGGTTGAATCAAAGAGTCCTTTATTAGTTGGTGGTCCGAAGAGGCTAACGTACCAAAGAACTCCTGACCCCGAGAAGCAGGGCAGGGTTTGTAAAACTTAAAACCACAATTACATCATGCCAGGGGCAAAGCCAGTAACCATAGCTACATCAGATCACCAGTGGCAGGTCAGTTAAGGTTAGGAAAAAAGTTTCTTAGAATTGTAGAAACAGTGGGCTCCTTGAGATGTTTGTGTGTGTGTGTGTGGTGGGGGGACGGGACACCCCACCTGGCAACTTGTAAATTTCCCAGTACTGTAGTAACAATGTGCTCTCTGAAACTGCCTGAATGAGACGTTCTGCCTGGCTGGCTGCAGTGGAACTGGCTGGAAAAAAATAAACTCAGAGCAAAGAAAAGTCAGCAAAATGGGAGTTACTTTCACCATTTCAGTCATGATGTTTGTCACGGCAACTGAATGCAAACTGTTTTTTTTTTTTTTCCATCTTGTTCTATAATTTTTGGAATTGTGTTTTGACCTGTTTTAAGTACCATGTATTAAGTATTAAGATGGTTGATTTAAAGTATCTAGTAAGTGAGGTTTTTCAAACATGATTTATCTCAAATAAAATTTTTCATCCATTTAGATATATTTTTCTGTTTTGTATTTTGTGTGATTCTTTGTCCTTCAAGACATTTGAATATTGTAATGGAGGAACTCTGGGAATAAGTTTCTCTTCTCCAGTGTTTGCTGTTCTTTGTTGTAGTGACCTTTGCAAAGTAATAGTTAGATTCTATGACTGGTATGTACCCTTTGTAATCCATGTTTCTTTAGACTGTGTTCAGCCATTGTTTTGACAGACTTCTCTGAATGCTACGAGCTAAAAAAAGGAAAAAGAAAAATGTGATCTGTTTAAAGTTTTATGGATGGCATTTATTTATTTATTTATTTATTTATTTATTTATACAGGTCTCACTATGTAGTCCTCGGTGGTCTGAATCTCATTATGTAGGCTAGGCAGGCCCTGACCTTACAGACATCCATGTGCCTCTGTCTCTTGAGTACACAGATTAATTTTTAAAATATGTGTGTCTGAATTGATTTGTGCATGTGTGTGCAGTGCCCATGTAGGTCAGAAGAGGGCATTGTATCCCCTGGAGCTAGAATTATAAGCAGAACCATCCTATGTGGATGCTGGGAACCTAATTCATGTCCTTTCCCAAAATCGTATTGTTATTCTCTCTCTCTCTCTCTCTCTCTCTCTCTCTCTCTCTCTCTCTCTTTGTCTTTTCGAGACAAGTTCTCCCTGTAGCCCAAGCTGTCCTGGAACTCACTCTGTAGACCAGGCAGCCCTTGAACTCACAAAGATTCACCTGCCTCTTCCTCCCAAGTGCTAGGATTAAAGGTGTGGGCCACATGCCTGGAGAGTATTGTCTCTTAACTGCTGAACCATCTCTCTAGCTCTTACCAGGCAACCCTCCCTGCCAAACTGAGCCTACAGATAAGACAGCTGGTTATGAAAGTCTCACATCTTTTCTGAGCTTGTGCTCCCTCCTGGGCACACACAGATCTTTCTCCATTCCCCAGAATTCTTTGTTACTTTGAATACTTTAATTCCTAAAGGAGATTTTCACTCTAACTTTTCCTCCTGGACTTTAGGTGGAATCTAGTATATAGGTCATCTGTAATTACTGCTTACCTAGCAATATTTTCAATCACTTCCTGCCAGTTTCCCATAATGATTGACTTGTGACTTAGGTAAATAAAGAAGAGGAAGCTATCTGGACATTTGGGCTCTCCCAGCAGACAGGTGGCAATGCACATGCGGTGATGTGCAGATGATGAGGTCTCTTCTCTTTCCCGAACTGCTTTCCTGGCTATAAAACAAACACTTGTGGCGCAAAATCCTGGGTTTGTTTGTTTGTTCGTTTGTTTTTTGGTCTTTTTGAGACAGGGTCTCCCTGTAGCCCCAGCTGGCATGGAACTCACTCTGTAGACCAGGCTGGCCTTGAACTCACAAAGATCTGCCTGCCTCTGCCTCTCGAGTGCTAGGATTAAAGGTGTGTGCCACCACACTGGGCTGCAAAATCTTGTTTTAATGGATCAAAATGAACCTTCTCTTCGGCTGAAAAGTTTTGAGAAATCTCAGAATACCTAGAGGTGTTCCTTTATTGTGTGCGTGCGTGTGTGTGTGTGTGTGTGTGTGTGCACGTGTGCATGCGTGGGTTCGTGCGTTGGTGTACATACGTGGGTCTGTGCTTCATGCTTAGGAAGATTCAGGTTTGGACCAATGAGATGGCTTAGTTGGTGATGGTACTTGCCACTTCCTGAGACCCACATGTGGGAAGGAAAGAAGCACCTTCCACAAATTTTCTTCAGACCTCCCAATACACACACACACACACACACACACACACACACACACAGAGTAAATAAATGTAATAAAAGTTTAAAAAAATTCATTTTCCTTTTTCAATGCCTTTTTTTTTTGTTTTTGTTTTTTTGTTTGTTTGTTTTTGGTCTTTTTTTTCAAGATGGGGGTCTCCCTGTAGCCCCAGCTGTCCTGGAACTCGCTCTGTAGACCAGGCTGGCCTTGAACTTACAAAGATCTGTCTCTGCCTCCCAAGTGCTAGGATTAAAGGAGTGGTCCACCATGCCTGGCTTCACTGCCTTTTTAAAAATATTGTGTCAGCTGGGCGTGGTGGCACATGCCTTTAATCCTAGCACTTGGGAGGTAGAGACAGGCGGATCTTTGTGAGTTCAAGGCCAGCCTAGTCTACAAGGTGAGTTCCAGGACAGCTGGGGCTACAGGGAGACCCTGTCTCGAAAAGACCAAAATAAATAAATAAATAAATAAAATATAAAAATATTGTGCCATTATTCAGAACAGTTTGGAAAGAATAAATCAACTTCTTAAATTGACAATGACTTACTCTAATACTTTCAAAAGGAACTACATATTTAATGCATCTCTATTATAAATTCAAACAATAGATCCAAACTGAATAAACTTATTCTTACAAAATATTAATATGTAAAAACAGTTGTATTGCTATGATTCTATTAGCATTAAAAATGATCAAATATGCCAGGTGTGGTGGTGCACACCTTTAATCCCAGCACTCAGGAGGCAGGGGCAGGCAGATAGATTTCTGTGAGTTCAAGGCCAGCCTGGTCTACATAGTGAGTTCCAGGCCAGCTGGGGCTACAGGGAGACCCTGTCTTAAAAAGACCCCCCCAAAAATATAATAAAATGATATAATAAACACTCTAAAAGCCATAAGAGATTTCTGAAAACTTTACAGCTATATTAACTCCATTCCTTCTTGTTAGAGATAACCAAAGATTTGCTTTGACTGTTATCAAAATTACACAAAAGTTCTGACTCCAAGTACTTGGATTATACATTTTTACTTTGGGGATGTAAATGGAGAGTCACATTATGAAAGCAATCTGGTAACAATAAACTATCATTTTGAGTTCCTTCCTAACAGAATCACCTCTTCCAATATATTAAATGTAATTCGTAATGACGATAGAAAAACAAGTTAAACTTGTCAGATAATAAGACTTTATAGGCTTTGTAGGCATGATTTTCTCAAAATTATCTTTTTATTTGTACTGAATTCAGCTTGTTCTAAAAGTCCTAGTCTGTTGCCTACACTTCAAGTCAGGTCTCTTGTCTTTAGCACTTGGCACAGGGTCCCCAAGCTGATGTGGATGGTTACACTAGCGGAAGCAGGTTGTGCTTGAGGCTCCACATTTAAGTATGAAAACTAGTGATGAAAATTATACTTCAAGGCTGGAGAGCCATAGCTCAGTGGTCAAGGGCACATGTTGCTCTTGTGATAACCCTGACTTGATTCCCAGCACTGAAATTGTAGCTAACAACTGTGTTCATAATGTCAGTTCCAAGGGGTCCAATAATCTCTTCTGGCATGTGTTTACTTGCATACACACAGGGAAAACATTCATAAACATTAAAACAAACAACCCCACCACAACCAAGAAAAAAAAATCTAACCTCGAAAGGAACATGAGATGTTTTAGTTTCTCTTCTTACGGCTGCAGCAAAATTCCTGGGAAGTGTTACAAGAAAAGAAGAGTTTATCTTGGCTTGCATTTTCAGGGGCTACAGTCCATCATGGGAGGGAAGGCATGGCGAGAGTAATGGAGACTAGCTCTTCACACTGCATCTGTCAGCAGGAATCAGAGCAAATCGGAATTTGGGCTCGATAAAACTCAAGGCAAGTCCCCAGTGACCCACCCTCGCCATCAAGACTCCATTTCCTAAATATTCAACAATATTAACCACAAGCTCACAAGCCTGGGACCAAGTGTGAACACCCACGAAAACATGGGTGACATTTCATATTAGAACCACAATATCAGTGAGCATGGGCATTGAACACAGAATTAGCTCACCTCAAACCACACATGCCATGCGAGTACAGTAGCATGACTTCCCCTCTTTTTTTTTTGTTTTTTTGGTCTTTTTGAGACAGGGTCTCCCTGGAGCCCCAGCTGTCCTGGAATTAGCCTTGTAGACCAGGCTGGCCTTGAACTCACAAAGATCCCCCTGCCTCTGCCTCCCAAGTGCTAGGATTAAAGGCGTGCACCACCATGCCTGGCTAACTTCCCTTCTTTTTATAGAAACAAAAGAAAGTTATAAACCAAGGCATTTTAAAATACATTGGTGGTAAAACCTCAGGTAGGTGTATTACATCAAAGTGGGAGAGATCTCTGCAACTGAATTCAGAAGCTATTTAATGACATTATTAGTCTTTTGATACGTGAACAGCAGGGGGAAGAAGGTGGGCTATGATTCTGCAAAGAGCCCTGCGGACCTCAGATTATTTAGCTTCACAATTCAGGTTAGAGTCCCCTTCCTTATGGGTTTCTCTGGCTCATTTGTAAATGAAAGGGTCTTGTAAGTAGGATGAGAAACCCTGTATAAATGGACCCTTCAACTTTTTCTTTTCAGAATTGTCATTGAAACATGATATTGTAATTAGGGTGACATTAAATGGCCATATATCTTCTAGTTCAGCTTCTATTATAGCAAGAAGGAATTGAAGAAGAAAAAAAAGACAAAACACTTCCTCTTTAATTTATCATGATGAAATTGTCAATGAGTCATTCCTCACCTTCAATTGTTATCCAGCCAAGTGGATGTTTGAACAGGTTTACGAGCATAATTCCCTTGGAATTCTAAAAGGGAGCAATGTATGGACAAAGGTAGAGGTCCTGGGAGATACAGAGTTCCCTGAAGGACAGCTCTCTGAGAGATCTCTGGATCCTACCATGCTCCCTCTGAGCATGCTCATCAACTTGGGCTTGGGTTTCCAGGTGTTTCTAGCACTTGGGTGGGAATCAATGCCCTTTAATTTGGAGTAACCTTTACAAGTGACGCTCTGTATTAAAACGTTGAGTGTCTGACTTCAGAATTGTATGACCTAGCAGGCTTTAGCCTCTCTGTCCAGAAGAGTCAGGGTGTTAATGATGTGTCTCAGTGCAGTCAGCATTAGGGTAGGCTTATTACAAATGCAGTAAATTTACACATAATTTGAACATGGTGATTTTATCTTCTATAGGCTTCACAGAAAAAAAAAAAGTAAGTAAGCCTAACACAAAAACTTCTGCCATAAACTTTTATGATTCACAGATTTGCTGAATGTCTCACATCCAGTACCTGTACAGTCAGAACTCATCTGGGAAAGAATTCCATAGCACTCAGCTGGGCGTGGTGGCACATGCCTTTAATCCCAGCACTCTGGAGGCAGAGGCAGAGGCAGAGGCAGAGGCAGAGGCAGGCAGATTTCTGTGAGTTCAAGGCGAGCCTGGTCTACAAAGCGAGTTCCAGGCTAGCTGGAGCTACAGGGAGACCCTGTCTCAAAAATACAAAAAAAAAAAAAATTCCATTGCACTCAACCAAAAAGGAGAAATAATTAGCATGCACTATTTAGAAACATTTGATCAGGGGGCTGGAGAGATGGCTTAGGGGTTAAAGGTGCTGACTGTTCTTGCAGAGGACCCAGGTTAAATTCCCAGCCACCACATGGCAGCTAAGAACTGTCTTTAAGCCAGGCATGGTGGCACAGGCCTTTAATCCTAGCACTTGGGAGGCAGAGGCAGGTGGATCTCTGTGAGTTCAAGGCCAGCCTGGTTTACAGAGCGAGTTCCAGGCCAGCTGGGGCTACAGGGAGACCCTGTCTCAAACAAAAACAAAAACAAAAAACAAACACATTTGATCCATAGTAAAGCATTTGTATTTGAATGTCAACTTAAGTTACAACATTTTTGTTTGCATACACTCATGTCTATGAGTGTGGAATGCATGAATCAAAGTGCTTGTTGGAGGTCATAGGACAACCTCGGGCATCATTCCTCACCTCCTACCTTGTTAAAACCAGGGTCTCTTTGTAGTTCTCCACTGTGTACAGCAGGCTATGTGGTCTATGGGATTCCAGGCATTCATCTATCTCACTCTTACAGCACCATAAGGTGTGTTGGCACTGGATGTGTGGCTACTCTGTTTATGTGGATTCATGCTCTCAAGTTTTCCGGGTCATGAATGAGCTCTTTAGTTACTGAGCCATCTCTCCAGCCCAAATATTTTAAAGATGCTCTTGACATAGCGAAGTCTCAGAAAGGGTAGATTTTATTCTACTGAATATTAAGTTGTTTTTAATGTAGATAAGGACTTTATTGACGCAAAAGACATGCAAGCCGAAGTCAGAAGATATTTATATCCGTTAGAAAAAAAGAATTTTAAGCCGGGCGTGGTGGTGCACACCTTTAATCCTAGCACTTGGGAGGCAGAGGCAGGCGAATCTTTGTGAGTTCAAGGCCAGCCTGGTCTACAGAGAGAGTTCTAGGACAGCTGGGGTAAAGGGAGACCCTGTGTCGGAAAGACAAAAAAAAAAAAAGAATTTTAGTAAAAAGTTAAAATGATTTTATTGGAATTTGTCCTTATTTAATAGCAGTCAATTGCTTCTATTTGCTTCCTGCATGTTTACACACAAACAGCAGGTGAGCCTGTGACTTAATTAAAGGACACAAGTGACTGAGTTGGTCAACTGAATGATAGTCAATGTCTTAGTTTTGTTTTCTGTGTAGGGTCCATTTCTGTTTTTCTATAAGATGTGCTTGCATTTAATCTACAGAAATAGTTTTCAGAGCCATGACCGTAGCCTCAGTAAACTCCTATAAGGTACTGAAGCTAGGACACATTCTGCCTATTGAGTTATAAAGTCATGCTGGAACCTTTAGGGAACATCTCTCAGTGCCTCATCTTATCTTTTTATTACATGTAAGGGAAAAAGATTTTTATTAATTCTGGAACTTGGGGGAACTAAAACTGGAAATAACAGCTCTTATAAGGTCTTTAGTTTTCCCATCAACAGTGTATACTCCACAAATCTGTTTAGAAGAGTAACTGGTTAACAAGACAGAACAAAGGCTCTATATGTAAAGAAAATCTTTTTCCAATAATGTGAAATTACCTGAGATGCTTTGGTGGCCATCTGTAACAGTTTGAGTGGGGGATCTCACCCCCAAACCTTGGGCAGCATTACCCAAGCTCAGCCATCACTGGAGTTGAAGTCTCCTGCTCACATTAGAGAATTTGACAATGTCTCTCACCAGTGACTGGTCTTATTTGCAGGGGGAGCTTTTCCTTTAGAATTCCATTAACAGTCATTCTCTTCCATTGGTTTATGTTACACCTGTGGTAATCACTCCCCATCTCTTGAACCATCTCTTCATCTGTGGGTTTCTGTGACATAGCAGGTATTGATCAGTCAAGGTGTGGTGGTTTGAATGAGTGTTCCCCATAGGCTGTAAGTATTCAGACATTTGTCTCCAGTTGGTGGCACTGTTTTTGGAGGTCTTAGAAGGTGTGGCCGTGTTAGAGGAAGTATGTCACTGGGGGCAGGCTTAGTAAGTTTAACAAGCCTCGTGGTCTCCAGTCACTCTCTTGGCTTCCTGTGCTCATTGCGAGATGTGACCCTCAGCTTGCTGCTCCAGCTCCAGCCGCCATGCCTCCTGCCACAATGGACTCTAATTCCCTGGAACCGTCAATCGTAAGCTCAAATAAACTCTTCCTTTTATAAGTTCCTTTGGTCATGGTGTTTTATCACAGCAACAGAAAAGTGACTAATACACAAGGAAAATCATTTTGAAGGCTCAAGTTATAACTGCAGGTGTTATATCAGCTGGGTATGTGGGGCTGTATTATTGTACCAACTTTAAAAGTAATTCCTGGAGTAGACAGATTAGTGAAATAATAATAGTCTACATTTCCTAGGGTAAGTATAATCCTTTCCATACCTTTTATTTCATAAACCTCTTTG
>VZQC01004541.1:1711467-1769044 GCA_009823505.1 Rhizomys pruinosus
TCTGTAACTTTATATGTTTCTACCCTGATTTGGTAGATTACTCCTATCTTGCTTCTTTGTAAAATATTAGCAAAGCTTGCCAGCTGTGTTGGCGCATGCCGTTAATCCCAGCACTCAGGAAGGAAGCAGAGGCAGGCGATCTTGAGTTCCAAACCAGCCTGGTCTACATAGTACATTCCAGGCCAGCTGGGGCTCCAGGGAGACCCTGTCTCAAAAAGACTCCCCCCCCAAATACTTGATTTGTTAACAGAATAGTAATTTTCCAAGGAAGACAAAAAAGTGTGCCTGAGGGAGTGAAAAGATGGTTCAATGGTTACTTTTTTCTTTTCTCTCTCTCTTTTTTTTTCCCTTCTTGACGCACCGGGCCGCTCTTGCAGAACATCCAAATCCAGTTACAAGTACCCATATAGCAGCTAACAACCATCTGTAATTCCAGTTCAAGGGTATTTAGAACAACCCTGTTTTGACCCTTGCAGAGATTTGCACAACCACAGGTGTCATTCATAATAACGGGAAAAACACCGCAATTCACATAAAATCTATTAAACTTTTAATTATTTTTTTATGGTGTATGAGTGTTACTGTCTTGCATGTAGGTTGGTACAACCATGTCGTGCAATGCCCCACAGAGCGTCAGGAAGAGGGCGTCAGAATTTCCCTGGTGGAACTGGCGTTGGAGTTAAAGACGGTTTCTCAGCCGCATGTGGGTGCTGGGAATTGAACCTGGGGTCCTCTGCAAGAGCAGTCGGTGCTCTTAACCAGAGCCATCTCACCAGCCTCAAAAATACACATTTTTTTTTAATTGAGCGTGCTGCCGGGTGTGGTGGTGCATTGCTTTAATCCCAGCACTCCGGAGGCAGAGGCGGGTGGATCTCTATGAGTTCAAGGCCAGCCCCGGCTACATAGTAAGTTTCAGGGCAGCTGGTGTAACAGGGCGAACCCTGTCTCAAAACGACAAGAAAAAAAGAAAAATGACACACAGGCAGGGAGAACCCTCCATTTGAAGCTGTGGTCAGGGTAATCAAAAGCCTCCCCAAATACACGGATGTTGCTACTGCACCAGCTCAGTGGCTCCCAAAACTGGAGGAAGGCCTTATGTGCTCAAGACAGGCTAGTCTTGGGACATAGGACTTGGAGCAATGGAGCTGGAACACACTTGGAAGACTCCTCCCTGAAGGAGCATCAGGGGGGGATTAGCTGCTAAGGGAGGAAAATGCAACAATGGCTCTACAGCCTAATAACCACAGTGAACTGTCTTTGCTCGTGCCGAATGTACACTTAAAAAATTTTTTTTTTAATTTATTTCGTCGTTGTATGAAGCTACTGTCTGCATGCAGGGTCTGTGCACCGTGTCGTGCCAACGTCCACGGAGGTCCAGAAGAGGGGTCCGGATTCCCCTTGGGAACTGGAGTTTCCTGGAATGTGAGTTTCAGACGGTTCTCGGCCCGCCATGTGGGTGTGGGGATCGACACCAGGGCTCTGTAAGAGCGGGTCGGCGCTCTTAAACCCGCTAGGCCATCTCTCCAGCCCAGTTATGTCATTTTATCTTGGGTTGTAGTCAATAGCTATCTAGTTGGAGTTAAAACCTGCTCAATGGGAGGTAACATTTTTTTTTTTTTTTTGGTCTTTTAGAGACAGGGTCTCTCTATAGCCCCCAGTTGTCCTGGAATTCACTCTGTAGACCAGGCTGGTCTTGAACTCACAAAGATCCGCCTGTCTCTGTCTCCCCAGTGGTAGATTAAAGGTGTGTGCCACCACACCCTGCTGGGAGGTACTTTTTTGTTTGTTTTTTTATTTTATTTTATTTTTATTTTTAACAAATCTAGACCGTGTTCCGCCCATTCCCCCCCCCACCAGGGCTTCATGCATTCTGCAAACATGCTTTCATCTCTTAGTCTTTCTCAATCTTGTCCATGGGGAAGTTGACTGTTTTGGCAGAAGTTCACGTCAGTCAGTTCTTTGATGCAGTCTTTCTGTTTTTTGTTGTTGTTGGTGTTTCCAAAATGCATTACGCAACTCCTTTGTACAAAAGCTCAGGGGGCCCTACACAAAGAATACTTACAACTATGTCAATTGGCACTTTTTAAATAAATAATTTATTCCTTTTTTTATTAATTTTATATTTTATTTATTGTATGTGTATGAATGTACTGTCTGCATTGCACGTATGTGCACCCGTGTCGTGCAACGCCGCGGAGGTCAGAAGAGGGTCTCGGATTTCCCTGGAACTGGAGTTCTCCTGGAATTGGAGTTTTTAGATGGTTCTCGGCCGCCATGTGGGTGCTGGGGATCGAACCCGGGTCCTCTGTAAGAGCGGTCGGCACTCTTAACCGCTAGGCCATCTCTCCAGCCCCTAATTTATTCTTTTTATTTCATGTGTACAAGTGTATTATTACTTGCATGTAGGTAGGTGCCCCCATGTTGTGCAATGTCCATGGAGGTCAGAACAGGGCATGGGATCCCCTAAAACTGGAGTTACAGATAGTTGTTAGCCTACATGTGGATGCTGGAAATCAAACCCAGGTCCTCTGAAAGAGCAGTCAGTGCTCTTAACTGTGGGGCTGTCTTTCCAGCCCCGGGTGGTAACTCTTGTGTGGTAATATGAACAGTCAAATATACATGGCTGGAGAGGCCACAGGTCATAGAAAAAAAAATAGGTCTGTGTCTCACATCCCTAGACAAACTTAACTCCTTACTGTATGCTAAATACATATCCATATATTTACAGACAAGTTTACCTCTCACCACTTGACACTGAAGCTTCTTTTTACAACAGAGGACCATTATTAGTTCTGCAACTGGTCAAACAGAGAATGTGTGTCTGTTAAATGCCCAAAACTAAATGACAACTCTACAATGAAACCTCTATATCCAAAGCTCATGAAACAGAGGAACAGTAGAGAGAATATTACTCTCAACTCTTACCAGCAAAGCTTCCTCATTCAACAGAGGCTGATTAACATAGAAAGGCAATACTGGCCAAAATGTAGAGAATGGAATTGTAGAATGCATGAGCCTGGATAGGACTATATTAAACCTCTTCCACCCAGGGCCCAGGGCCCACTGCTGAAGAGGGAGGAAGTGGAAAGACTCTGAGAGCTGGGGTTGGTGGATGAACACAAGGAAACTGTTTTCCATGCTTCTAGGAAATTCCTCATAAAATTACACCACGGGAGCAGGGCATGGTGGTGCATGCCTTTAGTCCAAGCATTCAGGAGGCAGAGGCAGGCAGATATCCATGAGTTCAAGGCCAGCCTGGTCTACATAGCGAGCTCCAGGCCAGCTGGGACTAAAGGGGGACCCTGTCTCAAAAAGACCAAAAAAAAAAAAAAGTCACACAAATGACACAAGACCCATGCAAACTCAAAGCAGAGAAAATCTATACATTTTTGGAAAGGAATAAGAAGCTCCAACCTTAGCTGAGGAACTACTTGCAGCTGATCACTGTTGACTGGCAGCTGATCACTGTTGACTGGCAGCTGATCACTGTTGACTGGCAGCTGATCACCGCCAGGGGAGGGAAGCTGGTCTTCTTTAGGGGACTGATGTTATGTACTGACCAAGCTCCAGTGAATGAACTGACACCGAGGGACACCTGGGAACACAAAGTTGACTTGATAGGCCTTAACATAGATGACAGAATGCATGAAATCCAGTGGGGGGGGGGTAGGGAGTGCAGATAGGGACAGTGGTCTAAATATGATTAAGATGTATTGTATGAAATGCACAAAAATTCAAAACATATATACTGTAAAAAAGTAATTTGTATGTTAACCCAGGAGATGGTAACACTCTGGTGATATTTCCATTTTCTTTTTTTAAAATTTTATTTATTTATTTTTTATGTGTATGAGTGTACTGTCTGCATGTAGGTTGGTGCACCCGTGTTGTACAGTGCCTCGGAAGTCAAAAGAGGGCGTCGGATTGTCCTGGAACTGGAGTTAAAGACAGTACTTAACTGCCATGTGGGTGCTGGGAACCGAACCTGGGTCCTCTGCAAGAGCAGTCAGCGCTCACAACTGCTATCTCTCCAGCCCTGATATTTCCATTTTCACAAGAAAATTAAACTAACCAGAGTGTTTGAGATTTAAGTCTCTTTGTCACAGAGGCTTACAAATTGTTTTGTTAAAAGGAGTATGTGGGGGCTGGAGAGATAGCTTAGTGGATAAGAGCACCGACTGCTCTTGCAGAGGACCCAGGTTCGATCCCTAGCACCCACATGGTGGCTGAGAACCGTCTGTAACTCCAATTCCAGGAGAACTCCAGTTCCAGGGGAATCAAAAGATGTGAGCCGGGCGTGGTGGCACACGTTACCAGCACGTGGGAGGCAGAGGCAGGCGTCTTTGATTCAAGGCCAGCCGGGCCCTACAGAGAAAGTTTTCGAGAAACTGGGCGACATGAGACCCTGTGTCGGAAAGACAAAAAAAAAAAAAGAATTTAGTAAAAATTAAAATGATTTTATTGGAATTTGTCCTTATTTAATAGCAGTCAATTGCTTCTATTTGCTTCCTGCATGTTTACACACAAACAGCAGGTGAGCCTGTGACTTAATTAAAGGACACAAGTGACTGAGTTGGTCAACTGAATGATGTCATGTCTTAGTTTGTTTTCTGTGTAGGGTCCATTTCTGTTTTTCTATAAGATGTGCTTGCATTTAATCTACAGAAATAGTTTTCAGAGCCATGACCGTAGCCTCAGTAAACTCCTATAAGGTACTGAAGCTAGGACACATTCTGCCTATTGAGTTATAAAGTCATGCTGGAACCTTTAGGGGACATCTCTCAGTGCCTCATCTTATCTTTTTATTACATGTAAGGGAAAAAGATTTTTATGGATTCTGGAACAGTTGGGGAGACGAAAACTAAAACTGGAAATAACAGCTCTTATAAGGTCTTTAGTTTTCCCATCAACAGTGTATACTCCACAAATCTGTTTAGAAGAGTAACTGGTTAACAAGACAGAACAAAGGCTCTATATGTAAAGAAAAATCGGTTTAATGGTGTGAAATTAACAAAAAACACAAAAAACCTGAGAGGCTTTTGGGTGCCATCTGGTAACATTGGAGTGGGGGAGCTCACCCACAAACCGTGAGGTGGGCAAGCATCACCAAGAGCAGCCATCACTGGAGTTGAAGTCTCCTGCTCACATTAGAGAATTAGACAATGTCTCTCACCAGTGACTGGTCTTATTTGCAGGGGGAGCTTTTCCTTTAGAATTCCATCTGAACATCTCTCTTCCAGTGGTTTATTTACAACACCTGTGGTAATCACTTAACCCCATCTCTTGAACATCTCTTCATCAGTGGGTTTCTGTGGCATAGCATGGATTGGAATCATGTCAATTTTGGTGTTTGAATAGTTTCCCATAGGCCTGTAAATATGCAGGACATTTGTCCTCAGTTGGTGGCACTGTTTGGGGATGGTCATGGAACCTTCAGGAGGTATAGCTTTTCTGGAGGAAGTATGTCATTGTGGTGGGCTTAGTGAGTTTAAGCCTCGTGGTCTCCAGTCACTCTCTGGCTTCCTGTGCTCATTGCGAGATGTAACCCTCAGCCTTGACTGCTCTGCGACTGCTTGGCTGCTACCAGCCAGTGCCGCCATGCCTCCATGCACAAGAGTGGACTATGATTCCTTGGAACGGTCAATCGTAAGCTCCAAATAAACTCTTAAACTCTTCCTTTATAAGTTCCTTGTCATTGTGTTTTATATCACATCGAACAGAAAAAAGGTGACTAACACACAAGGAAATCATTTGGAAGGCTCAAGTTATAACTGCAGGTGTTATATCAGCTGGGTATGTGGGGCTGTATTATTGTACCAACTTTAAAAGTAATTCCTGGAGTAGACAGATTAGTGAAATAATAATAGTCTACATTTCCTAGGGTAAGTATAATCCGTGGCCATAGACCTTTTATTCAAAACGCTCGTTGGTGTTTTGTTTGGGGGGGGGGGTTTTTTTTTTTTTTTTTTTTGGAAAGGGTTTCCTTTTTGCCCCAGCTGTCTTGGAACCTCACTCTGTAGACCAGGCGGGCCTTGAAACTCACAGAGCCACCTAGCCTCTGCCTCCTGAGTGCTAGATTGAAGGGTGTGTGCCACCAACGCCCAGCTCGTAACCTGCTTTGTTAACGTCAACAGACCGATGTTTAACAGGCTGAAGTATCCCTGTTTTGGTCGTCACGGTTGTCCGTCTTCCGCCATTTTGAACATCCATATCAATCATAGGACCTACTCAAAGTCTATGTAGTAATCTAAAAAAGCGAGTAGTCTTTTCTCTTACCATATATACATGATCAAATCTGAGACTTATATGTTCTACCCTGATAGTGGTAGATTACTCCATCGCGTCTCTTTGTGAAATATGTAGAAAAGCTTGCCAGGCTTGATGGGGCATGCGTTAATTCCCAGCATCAGGAAGAGCAGAGGCAGCGATCTTGGAGTTCCAAACCAGCCTGTCTACGTTATACATTTCCGGCCAGCTGGGGGCTCCAGGGAGACCCGTGCCTCAACAGGAAGACTCCCCCCCCAAAAGTACTTGATGTTGTTAACAGAAGTAGTAATTTTCCAAGGAAAGACAAGAAAATGTTGCCTGAGGGAGTGAAAAGAATGGTTCAATGGTTATTTTTCCTCTTTTTTTCTTGAGCACCGGCCAGCTCTTGCAGAACACCAATCGTTTGATCATGATATCCACATTTAGAGCTAACATGACCTGTCTGTAATTCCAGTTCAAGGGTGATAAACACCCTTTTACTTCAGGATTCCTCACAACCACTGAGGTAGATTCAGGGTGAAAACGAAATATACATGCAATTCACAAGTAAAAAAAAAAAAATATTAAACTTTTTAATTATTTTTTATGTGTATGAGTGTACTGTCTGCATGTAGGTTGGTACAACCCCATGTGTGCAATGCCCACAGAGGTCAGGAAGAGGGCGTCAGATTCCCGGACTGGACTTGGAGTTTAAAGATGGTTTCTCCAGCCGCATGTGGGTGCTTGGGAATTGAACCTGGGTCCTCTGCAAGAGCAGTCGGTGCTCTTAACCACTGAGCCATCTCACCAGCCCAACAAATACACATTTTTTTTAATTGAGCGGTGCTGCCGGGTGTGGTGGAGCTTGCTTGTTAATCCCAGCAGCTCCGGAGGCAGAGGCGGGTGGATCTCTTGAGTTCAGGCCCGCCCCGGCTACTAGTAATTTCAGGGCAGCGGTGGTAACAGGGAGACCCTGTCTCAAAACGACCAAAGAAAAAAAGAAAATGGACAGCACAGGCAGGAGAACCCTCCATTTGAAGCTGTTGGTCAGGGTAATGCGAAAAGCCTCCCCAAATACACGGATGTTGCTACGCACGCTCAGTGGCTCCCCAAAACTGGAGGAAGCCTTATTGCTTAAGACAGGTAATTCTTTGGGAACATAGGACTTGGAGCGAATGGAGCTTGAAGAAACCTGGAAGACTCCTCCCTGAAGGAGCTAGGGGGGGATTACTCTAAGGGAGGAAAATCAACAATGGCCAACACTCTACCGCCTAATAACCACAGTGAACTGTCTTTGCTCGTGCCAGTAATGTACACTTAAAAAATTTTTTTTTTAATTTATTTCTGTTGGTATGAAGTTTACGCTGGTCTGCATGCAGGTCTGTGCACCGCATGTCGTGCAAGATGCCACGGAGGGGTCCAGAGAGGTGTTCCGGATTCCCCTGGGACTGGAGTTCTCCTGGAATGTGAGTTTCAGACGGTTCTTGGAATGTCGAGTCCTCGGCCGCATGTGGGTGTGGGGATCGAACCAGGGCCTCTGTAACGAGCGGAGTCGGCGCCATTAACCGCTAGGGCCATCTCTCCAGCCCCCACAAAAGTAATGGTCACTTTATCTTGGGTTGTATCAAATAGCTATCTAGTTGGAGTTAAAACCTGCTCAATGGGAGGTAACACTTTTTTTTTTTTTTTTGGGTCTTTTAGAGACAGGGGTCCCTCTATAGCCCCCAGTTGTCCTGGAATTCATCTGTAGACCAGGCTGGTTTAGAACTCCACAAAGTCACGCCTGTCCTCTCGTCTCCCCATGGTAATTAAAGGTGTGTTGCCACCCACCCCTGCTGGGAGGTACTTTTTTTGTTTGTTTTTTTTATTTTATTTTATTTTTATTTTTAACAAATCTAGACCGTGTTCCCCGCCCTTCCCCCCCCACCAGAGCTCATGCATTCTGCCGAAACATGCTTTCAATCTCTTAGTCTTTCTCAATTTGTCCATGTGGAAGTTGGACTGTTTTTTGGCAGAACTTCACGTCAGTCAGTTCTTTGATGCAGTCTTTTCTTTCGTTTTTTGTTGTTTTGGTGATTTCCAAAATGCATTACGCAACTCGGCTTTGTACAAAAGCTCAGGGGGCCCTAACACAAGAATACTTACAACTTGTTAATTGAGCACTTTTAAAAAAATTTATTCCTTTTTTATTAGTTTTTATTATTTTTTTTTGTTTGTTATGTATGTTTTGCTTTTTTTTTACGGTATGGTGCACCCGTGTCCGTGCAACGCCAGGGAGGTCAGAAGAAGGGTCCGGATCCCTGGAACTGAGTTCTCCTGGAATTGGAGTTTTTAGATGTTTCTCGGACCGCCATGTGGGTGCTGAGGGATCGAACCCCGGGTGCCTCTGTAGAGCGTTCGGCAACTCGTAACAGCTAGGCATCTCTCCCCCAGCCCCTAATTGTATCTTGTTTTATTTCAAGTGTGTACAAGTGTTATTATTCTTCATGTAGGTTTAGTGCCCCCATGTTGTGCAATGTCCATGGGGGTCGGAACGGGCATTGGATCCCCCTAAAACTGGAGTTACAGATAGTTGTTGTGCACATGTGGATGCTGGACAATCAACCCAGGGTCCTCTGAAAGAAGCAGGTCATTGCTTTACTGTGGGGGCTGTCTTTCCAGCCCCGGGTGGTAACTCTTGTGTGGTAGATATGAACATCACAAATATGACATGGCTGGAGAGGCCACAGGTCATGAGAAAAAAAAATAGGTCTGTGTCTCACATCCCTGAGACAACTTATTCACTGCCTTACGTATGCTAATAATATCCTATATATTTACAGACAATTTAACCTACCTCGACACGCACGTGACACTGAAGCTTCTCTTTTACAAAGGACCATGATTAGTTCTGCCAACTGGTCAAACAGAGAATGTGTGTCTGTTATAGTGCCCAAAACTGAAATGACAACTCTACATGAAACCTCTATGCCAAAGCTCATGAAACAGAGGAACAGTAGAGAGATATTACTCTCAACTTTAACCAGCCAACTTCTATGTCAACGGCGGTGATTAACATAGAAGGAGGCAATAATGCAAACTGTAGAGAATGGGATTGTGAGAATGCAATGAGCCTGGTGGAACTATATTAAACCTCTTCCACCCAGGGCCCCAGGGACCACTGCCTGAAGAGGGAGGACGTGGAAAGACTCTGAGGCTGGGGTTGGTGGATGAACCACCAGGAAAACTGTTGTCCCATGCCTTCTATGGACATTCCCCGCATAAATTACACCACGGTGGAGCAGGGCATGTGGTGCATTGCTTGGAGTCAAGGAGTCAGAGGCATGAGGCAGGCAGATGATCCGCATGAGTTCAAAGCCAGCCTGGTCTACATAGCGAGCTCCAGGCCACTGGACTAAAGGGGGACCTGTCTCAAAAAAAACCAAAAAAAAAAAAAAAGGTCACACCAATGACAACAAGACCGCATGGCAACTACAGAGACGAGAAAATCTATACATTTTTGGGAAAGGTAGTAAGCTCCAACCTGTAGCTGAGGAACTACTTGCAGCTGATCACGTTGACTGCAGCTGTATCCCTGTTGACTGGCACTGATCACTGTTGGACTGGCAGCTGACTCACCGCCAGGGGAGGGAAGCTGGTTTCTTTAGGGGATGATGTTATGTACTGACAAGCTCCAGTGAATGAAACATGACACCGAGGGACCTGGAACCCACATTGACTTGATAGGCTTTTAACATAGATAGACAGAATGCATGAAACAGTGGGCATGGTGGGTGGGATATGGAAGCTGCAGATGGGGAGGATGGTCTAAATATGATTAAGATGTATTGTATTGAACGCACAAAAATTCAAAACATATTATACTGTAAAAAGTCTTTTTGTTAACCCAGGTAGATGGTAACCACTCCTGGTGTATTGTCCCCATTTTCCTTTATTTTAACAATTTTATTTATTTATTTATTTATGTGTATGATTGTATCTGGTCTGGCAGTAGGTGGTGCACCCGTGTTTGGTACAGTGGCCTCGGAAGTCAAAAGAGGGCGTCGGCTTGTCCTGGACTAGGTTACAAGGAAGTACTTAACTTGCCATGGTGGGTGCTGGGAACCGAACCTGGGTCCTTGAACCCCCTCGACCCTCTCCCCTGCAAGAGCAGTCAGCCTCAGAACTGCTATCTCTCCAGCACTGATTATTCCATTTTGCACAAGAAAATTAAACTAACCAGAGTGTTTGAGATTTAAGTCTCGTTTTACAGAGGCTACAATTGTTTTTGTTAAAAGAGTTGGGGGATGGAGGAGATAGCTTAGTGGATAAGAGCACGATCTGCCGTGCCAAGGACCCAGGTTCTTCCCTAGATCCCACACCCACAATGGTGGCTGAGAACGTTCTGATAACCCAAGCCATGAGAATCCATTCCAGGGGACATCTGACCCCTGCTTCATGACCTCCGCGCATTGCACGACACGGGTGCACAAACCTGACATGCAGACATTAACATTCAGACACATTGAAAATAAAATAAAATAATAAATAAAAGGAAGTAGTGGTGCACTGGATACGAACTTCCAGAGAACTGTGTATCCTATAGAACAACTCAGCCAATAGAAGATCGCTGTCCATCAGTTCTGTTTCTCTACACCCCACCTGTTGCCAGAAACTATGCGACAAAGAGTGGAGTGGAGGAACAGAGCCAACAGAATGTACATGTGCCATGAAAAGGGATTCAGTAGAGTAGCAGAACGGGCTCCCCCCCCCCCCCCCCCACCCCAATAGTGATATGTCCCCAGCGACGTCTCTATGTGCAGGATAAAGCACAGCCAGCACCCAGAAGCTGCTCAGTCCACACAGCTGGATGCTTCAGCAGTCTGGCAGAGATACGGAAAAATCCTAGAGTTGTTGCTGTTTAGTTTATGCTGGAAGGCCCATGAAGCTGCAGTCAGCCACTGGAGGACTGTGGTAGCAACAGCAGCAGCCGCAGCAGTAGGCACACTCAGCAGAATAAAGAGAACACAAGAAGGCAGGAAACATTGCTTTTTCTGTAAACATCTTTATTTAAGTGCCAAACACATGTTCTGCTTGTTCTCAATTGAAGCCCAGGTGTAATGTAATGACAGGACATATACATAAGCCAATTTGTCCCTTAAGTATTGGCAAACACACCACATAGTCTCTATGCCAATCAGTGACAGATACAAATACACCCTCCCAAATGTGGACACTGCCACAGGCCTCTTACAAGCATTTCCATGCAACGAGAGAACACGTGAAAGCTGTTAACAAGGACTTTACCCAATCAGTTTATGTATTGACCATAACATGGCTACTCATTTCATAAACACTGATGCACAGACCTCAACTAATAGCTTTCAGGTGCAAAAGGATGTCCCCCTACCTCATAAACCTACTGGGGATCGTTTTTTTTTTTTTTTGTTTTTTTTTTTTTTGTTTTTTGAGAACAGGTCTCCCTGTAGCCCCACCGTTCANCTGTCCTGGAACTCACTCTGTAGACCAGGCTGGCCTTGAACTCACAAAGATCCACCTGCCTCTGCCTCCCAAGTGCTAGGATTAAAGACGTGCGCCACCACGCCAGGCAGTTTTTTTTTTTTTAATGGGTTATTAGTATCCAGTTGTGTTGGCACAGGCCTTCAATATCAGCCCATGGGAGGCAGAGGCAGATGATTATCTGTCCACAAACCATGAAGGCTATCGTCACTACTGTTGCTAACATGGGAAACTAGATGGTAAGCCACTACTGCTGAACACATCACATGCTTGGGTTGCAGGATATGGAGAAACGATGCTGGAATAAGGTGGATGCTTTCTCTAGACTGGCTGGCTGGCACCAGGTGCAGATTGCTGGGGGAGGATGTGAGCATCAGTCCTGCTTGGCTATAAACCCTGTGTACTCCAGCCAACAGGAGACGCAGACTATACCTACCGGTACAACAGTGGCACAACTACTGTTTTAAGTACAACAAACAGCTTTCAGATTGGGCTTACAGCCCATTATACAAGAGAAAATTCATATCTGATGTTATAAGGCAGGAACAAAACTTGTGGCAGGCGAGGACAGAGGTCGCAGTAAGGAAGGAATTGCTATTGCTACCGTTTTGTAGATGGATGTGATTGATGTGCATCTCAGATTGCCTTCTCAACATTTCAGTCCATGTCTAACAGATCGCTTGTATCACTATCCATCAAGGAAGGAAATTTCCTTTTACAAAGGATGATATACCACAAAGACTCAGAACCAATGGTGAAGATCCTGAGAAAAAGTGAGTATTGTCCTGGCATAGTAGCCCAATGTTAGCCACAGATGGACATTTATAGCTACCGTCTATCCCCAAGGATCTAAACTCATTACAAAAAATGTTAATATATAGCAACTTGAGTGTACATAAGGATCTCAAGCTTTAATATATATATTATATGGTGTGGACTGTTTAACAATTTCTCCAAATTGGCACAGTTCCTCCCAAAGGGAGACATGAGACACAAGACAAAAACAAAACAAAACAAAAAACCCCACAACAATTTCTAGAACTCTAAAATTTACAAGATTCTCAGGCACTCCCCAAGGATTTGTGAAAAGAAATTCCTCACATAACCAAGCTGCCCGCCAGTTGTGCAGAACTCTCCAGGATTGTAGTTCCCATGAGCCATCACTTGGGCTGGAAAGGGCCTTTTGGTGATGCAGCTGTGATTGTCTGTGCTTTCAGTAATCTCAATAAAATAATTCTACCAAAGTTACCTACCTTGACTTTGGTAGAATTAGTTTTTTCTGTCATTAGTTTCCATCTCAGGTGAGTAGACATTGCTCACATCTTCCCAGAAGTCTCACACAGCAGCGTTGCTGTTAGAACTGTGACAGCTTTGCCCCTGTTGTTTAT
Source organism: Rhizomys pruinosus (assembly GCA_009823505.1). NCBI lineage: Eukaryota > Metazoa > Chordata > Mammalia > Rodentia > Spalacidae > Rhizomys > Rhizomys pruinosus. The sequence goes on from VZQC01004541.1 coordinate 1,724,601, forward strand.
ATTCTTAGCGGTTTGCAGTGGGTTCTTAGCCATAACTGAAGTGAACTCATATATGAAGCATTAATGAGAGCTGGAATTTACATGTCTAGGAATTTTCTTCCATGAGATATTTGACAATGAAAGTTTCACACTGTGGTATGAAACCGTACTTTTTTTTTTGGGGGGGGTCTTTTCAAGAGAGGGTCTCCCTGTAGCCCCAGCTGTCCTGGAATTCGCTCTGTAGACCAGGCTGGCCTTGAACTCACAAAGATCCGCCTGCCTCTGCCTCTGCCTCCCAAGTGCTAGGATTAAAGGTGTGTGCCAATATACCTGGCTGTACCATGTAATTTTATTTATTTTTTAAATTTTATTTTATTTCTGTATGCGTAGGAATGTACTGTCTGCATGCAGGTTTGTGCACCCCTGTCGTGCAATGCCGTGGAGGTTAGAAGAGGGCGTCAGATTCCCCTGGAACTGGAGTTCTCTGGAATTGGAGTTTCAGACAGTACTTGGCCGCCATGTGGGTGCTGGGGATCGAACCCAGGTCCTCTGCAAGAGTGTTCGGCGCTCTTAACTGCTAGGCCATCTCTCCAGCCCTGTACCATGTAATTTTAAGAAGTTTAACAAATATAGGCATTGTTAACATTGACGAGGTTCTTTGCCACAATTAATTTCCTCTTGCAATTAATTGTAAGGAACTATGAAATGCAAAGGTTTTCCTTTCCACATTGTTTCCATTCATATAGCTTTTCTCCAGGAATGATTTTTCATGTAAATCAATATAACATCTAAAGTTTTTATTTATTTTCTCTCCAGAGTTTACAGACAGTTCTACTAAAATATGAATTATTTCATGTAAAGGCAGCCATACTGTCGAAAGGCATTTCCACGCTGTTCATATTCACAGTTTTGTCTAGTATGAATTTTCATGTTTTTGAAACATGAAACATCTAAAGGCTTTACCATCATGTTCAGATTCATATGATAGTCCTCCATTTGCATTTTTTCTCATGTATTTAAAGATTACTGTGCTGTGTACAGGCTTTACCAAATTGTTTACACATAAGGCTTTTCTCCATTATGAATTTTATTTTTTATTTTATGTGTATGAGTGTTATGCTTACATATGTGCAAGTGCACTCATGTCATATGCAATGCTTGCGAAGGACAGAAGAGGAAATTGGATGCTTTGGAACTGGAATTATGGAGATTTGTTAGCCACCATGTGGGTGCTGGGATTTGAACCCAGATCTTCTGCGAGAACAGCCAGTGCTCTTAACGGCTAAGCCACCTCTTCAGCCCCTCCAGTATGAAGTTTTTGATGTCTTTGAAGATGACTATGACGTGTAAAGGCCCTACCACATTGTTCACATGGATAGGGTTTTTCTCCACTATGAATTTTTTCATGTAACTGAAGATAACGTTGACATCTAAAGGCTTTTCCGCACTGCTTACATTCAAAAGGTTTTTCTCCAGTATGAATTTTCTTATGTAATTCAAGATCCTTGCGCCATCTAAAGGCTTTCCCACACTGTGTACATTCATGGGGTTTTTCGCCAGTATGAATTTTTTCATGTAATTGAAGATAACTCTGCCACCTAAAGGCTTTCCCACATTGTTGACACTCATAGGGTTTTTCTTCAGTATGAATTTTTTCATGTCTTTGAAGATCACTGTGACATCTAAACCCTTTCCCACACTGTTTGCATTCATGCGGTTTTTCTCCAGTATGAACACTTTGATGCAATTTAAGATTACTGTGACGTCTAAAAGCCTTTCCACACTTTGTACATTCATAAGGTTTTTCTCCAGTATGAATTTTTTCATGTAATTGAAGACAACTGTGGCGTCTGAAGGCTTTCCCACATTGTGTACATTTGAAGGGTTTTTCTCCAGTATGAATTTTTTCATGTCTCTGAAGATGACTGTGAGATCTAAAGGCTTTACCACATTGTTGACATTCATAGGGTTTTTCACCAGTATGAATTTTTTTATGTAATTGGAGACTCCTATAGATTCTAAAGGCTTTATCACATTGTTGGCATTCATAGGGTTTTTCTCCAGTATGGATTTTTTCATGTCTTTGCAGATGACTATGACATATAAAGGCTTTACCACATTGTTGGCATTCAAAGGGTTTTTCTCCAGTATGAATTTTTTCATGTGTTTGAAGATGACTCTGACATTTAAAGGCTTTACCACACTGTTGACATTCATAGGGTTTTTCTGCAATATGAACTTTTTTATGTAATTGGAGAGTATTATAGAGTTCAAAAGTCTTAGAACACTGTGTACACACATAGGGCTTTTCTCCGGTATGAATTTTTTCATGTCTTTGAAGATGGCTATGGCATCTAAAGCCTTTACCACATTGTTTACAAACATAGGGTTTTTCTCCAGTGTGAATTTTTTTATGTGACTGAAGATGACTGTAACATCTAAAGGCTTTACCACATTGTTTACAGTCATAGGGCTTTTCCCCAGTATGAATTTTTTCATGTAACTGAAGACAATTGTGAAGTCTAAAGGCTTTACCACAATAGTTACATTCATAGGGTTTCTCTCCAGTATGAATATTTTTATGTAATTGAAAACTACGGTATAGTTTAAAGGTCTTCCCACATTGTGTACATTTGAAGGGTTTTTTTCCAGTATGAATTTTTTCATGTCTTTGAAGATCACTGTGACATCTAAAAGTTTTACCACACTGTTCACATCTATAAAGTATTTCTTCAATACGAATTTTTTCATTTAATTGAAGACAACTGTAGGATTTCTCTCCAGAATGAATTTTTTCATGCCTTTGAAGATGACTATGATGACTAAAGGTTTTACCACACTGTTTACATGCACAGAGTTTCTCTCCAGTATGCTTTTTTTCATGGCTTTGAAGATTCTTATACTGATTAAAGGATTTCCCACATTGTTCACATTCATAGGCTTTCTTTCCAGTATGCGTTCTTTCATGTTTTTGAAGCTGACTCTCATGTCTGAAAGCTTTCGCACAATGTGTACATTCATATGCTATTCCTCCACTATGAATTTTTTCATGTTTTTGAAGGTGACTGTACTGTGAAAATGTTCTGCCACATTGCTTACAATCATAGGGTTTCTCTGTAGTATGCTTTCTTTCATGTTTTTGAAGATGATTAAGATGTGTGAAGGTTTTATGACAGTGTTCACATTCATATGGTATTCCTTCAGTATGATTTTTTTCAGGTAAATGTAAAGGACTAAGAAATCTAACAGCTTCCCCACCTTCTTTACATTCACAGGGTTTTTCGCCACTCTGAATTCTTTCATGTCCACAAGGAGAAGTGGAAATACTCAGGGTTTTGCCAAATATATTACACTGATCGTATTTTCTTACAGTTTGAGTTCCTCCGTATGGGCGAAGTGAAATGCCATGAACAGAGGCCTTTCCAGATTCTTTGCGTTGATAGAGTTCTTTTGTACTGTGTGTTTCTTGATGTATTACCAAAGAACCTGGAAATTCAAAATAATTTAAACGTGCCTTATAATTCAAAGGTTCATTCACAGTGTGAGTTCTCTTATATCCTTGACAGCTTGTGAGAGAGTTAGAGTTCTGTGGCTTGTTTCCGTATTCTTCACGGTCACATAGTTTATATTGAGAGTAACAGGCAGAATGGTTATTAGAGGGTGAACCCTTTCCACACACATTGCTTTCAGATGGTGTTAGGTCACTTGAAATTTTCAAGCCCTTATTGGCATTTGCTATACAAGTGGAAGTTTCTCCATCCCGAAGATCTTCTTTAAGCACACAGAGGGTTTCAAACATGGAACTTCTGTAAAAGGACAAGTATATTAGTAAAAGTTGATTTATTACTGTTTATTACAAGGTAGAGATCACACTGTCCCCAAAATCAGGTATATGTTTTCTGCCATAACTGAATGGTTTGAAAGTAAAGAGACTGAAAATTCTAGGGCCTGGAGAGATGACAGAGCAGATAAGAGCACTGGTTGCTCTTATCTGCTCTGTCATCTCTCCATGGGTTGGGTTCCCAGCACCCACTTGGTGGCTAACAACCATCCATAACTCCAGTTCCAAGCAATACACTCAAACACATAAAATACAAATTACAAAGTCTTAAAAGAAAAGAAAATGCTACAATGTTTCCCAAAAGCTATGATAAACAGAGTGACATTTGTTAACATGACTTTCTAGTACTGTTTGCACATGAAATGCCCTTCAAACACTGAATACCATTCTTAAATTGAGATACATGTTACACTTCCTAATGATAACTATATATAAAGTTGTCCTTATTCTGGTTATTGCTCTATAAATGCTCACATTAAAATACCTTCAAAGAGCTGGGTGTGGTGGGGCACGCCTGTAATCCCAGCACTCAGGAGATAAAGGCAGGCAGATCTCTGTGAGTTCAAGGCTGGCCTGGTCTACATAGCGAGTTCCATCTGAGCCATCTCTCTGGCCCCTCAAGGAATGTTTTAAAGATTTATTTTTGTTGTGTGTGTGTGTGTGTGTGTGTGTGTGTGTCTTTACAAACCTGTGTGCATGTGTGCAGAGAGGCCAGAAGAGGGTGTTAGACTCATGGAGCTGGAATTACAAGAGGTTGTGAGCTCCCTGACTTGAGTACTGGCAACCAAACTCTGGCCCTCTGGAAGAACAGCAACTGTGACTCACAGCTGAACCATCTCTCCAGTCCTACATTGCAGGTCTATGGGGCTATGGGGAGACCCTGTCTCAAAAAGACTGAAAAAAACAAAAAAAAATAAATAAAAACAAAACTTCAAAGGTGGCTGGAGAGATGGTTCAGCAGTTAAGAACACTGACTGCTCTAGTAGAGGACCTGAGGTTGAATCCCAGCACCCACATGGTGCCTAAAAACCATCCATGCAGGGCATGATGATGAACACCTTTAATCCTAGCATGAGGGAGGCAGAGGCAGGTGGATCTTTGTGAGTTCAAGGCCAGCCTGGTCTACAGAGTGAGTTCCAGGACAGCTGGGACTACAGGAGACCCTGTACTTAAAAAGACCAAAAAAAAAAAAAAAAAAAAACCAAACAAAAAAATAATCAAAAAACCATCCATAACTACAGTTCCAGGGGATCTGACTGACACCTTCTTATGGGCATGGGCATGGGCATGGCATGACACAGACGCACTTACATATAATGCAGGCAATACACTCATACACATAAAATAAAAGTAATAAATAAAAAAAATTCAAAAGACCTGCAATGTGGGACTGGAGAGATGGCTCAGCTGTGAATCACAGTTGCTGTTCTTCCAGAGGGCCAGAGTTTGGTTGTCAGTACCCAAGCCAGGGAGCTCACAACCTCTTGTAATTCCAGCTCCATGAGTCTAACACCCTATCCTGGCCTCTCTGCACACATGCACACAGGTTTGTAAACAGACACAAAGACACAGACATACACGTACACACATAAATAACAAAAATAAATCTTTAAAATATCCTTGAGGGACTGGAGAGATGGCTCAGAGATTAAGAGCACTGACTGCTCTTGCAGAGGACCTGGGTTCAATTCCCAGCACCCACATGGCAGCTAGGAACTGTCTTTAAGCTGGGCATGGTGGCTCTTGCCTTTAATCCCAGGACTCAGAGGCAGGTGGATCTCTGTGAGTTCAAGGCCAGCCTGGTCTACAGAGTGAGTTCCAGGCCAGCTGCGGCTATAGGGAGACCGTGTCTCAAAAAAAAAAAAAGACCAAAAACAAAAACAAAAATTCCTTCAATGGAACTTTGCTTCTTTTTTTTTTCAAATTACCTTAGATATTTTCCAAAATTTTTACAGTAGTCTTCAACAGTGTCATCTTCACATTTGTTTCCTACAACGTAATCAAAGAAAATTTATGATGAATTAGAAATTAATGAAAAATTAGCTTAGAGCTTTAGTGTATATGAATCATATCTGACTTACACACCACATTCTTCACTTTCAACATTTCAGATCACAGAGGAGCATCAATACCAAAAAATGCTTGTTGCTTAATATACTAAGCGAAGGGAAGATGATATTCTTACCTATGAAACTGAAGTTCCTGCAGGTATCCAACATCACATCTCTGTAGAGCTCCTTCTGAGAAGGATTCAGCAAAGCCCACTCTTCCTGGGTGAAGTTCACGGCAACATCCTCAAATTTCAACGAATCCTAAACATTCCATAGACTCAATTGATAATATGTTCATAGAATTCTGTGCTAACCACACATTCTGTTCCATGACACAGAAGTTCTAATGTAAGCTTTGAGTGGTTCTGAAAGAGTGCTGGCGGCACACGCGGAGGGACACAAGGGGGCACACGCGGAGGGACACAAGGGGGCACACGCGGGGGGACACGCGGAGGCACACGTGGAGGCACACGCGGAGGCACACGCGGAGGGATACGCGGAGGGACACGCCTCTCACTACTGAGTACACGGCATAGGACGTGCTGCTGCTCTGCCCCATTCTTTTTCTACAGCACATTTCTACTTTTTGTCTCAAAAACGTTCCACCCACTGGTGTACAGAACAGAGGAAAATTAGCATGCGAGATCCTGTTTGTCCTTAGAAATTCATGCGCAAAGTATTAGTGCTCAAAATTTTAATGACATGAAGAAAGTTAACATTTAGGCACTGATTGCATGGCCAGAGATGAAAAATCACACATGATAAATGAAAGTCTATAAACCTATTAAAATCTCACAGAGGTGACCAGAGGAACAGCCTCTGTACCTCCAAAAAAGAACAGGCAATTTCACACATGCTGTTACAACTTGTTGAGTGGGGAAAGGAGGTCTTTCTATGTGCTTACAAAAGAAATCATTTGATAAAAAAAAAGAAAAGAAAATAAGTGAAAATAACCACCATGTTACTTCCAACTTGTCTGTAAAATATGAGTGGATGAGTAAGCAGATGTTGTATGGTCTTGCTCTAGAATGTTCTGCATGCAGGCCTATCTTTTCAAAATAGTGGAATGTTGGGGCGTATAGAGAACAATGGTAGCACCCCCTCATGTGGTACACACTAAAATAATCATTTATATGGTATAAGTAGTTTATTCAAACACAATTTTAATCAATAAATATGATACATAACCAATATTCAAAGATCTTAAAATGATTCTTTAATTTTTTTTGAGTAATGTCAAATGCGAATAGAGTAGATATAAAGGGGACATGTATTTCAGAATGAACTCAGTGTAATCAGCTAAAATGACATATGTGTATAGTCACAGTTGTATCAGAGAATGAGACAGAAGGTTCACTTGAGCCTAGGAGTCCAAATCAGCCTATGCAACACAGCAAACTACCCATGTCAGGAAGAGAGGGAGGTAGGAAGGTTTGGAATGAGCAAGGACAGGAAGCAGTGCAGGGTCACTGAAGTTCATGGTTTCATTTTGTAGTGTTAAACAAAATTTCACAGGGAGCTAGAGAGATGGCTCAGCAGTTAAGAGCACCAACTGCTCTTGCAGAGGACTGGGTTCGATTCCCAGCATGCACATGGCAGGTAAGAACCGTCTTTAAGCCACGTGTGGTGGTGCACACCTTTAATCCCAGCACTTGGGAGGCAGGGGCAGGCAGGCGCATCTCTGTGAGTTCAAGGCCAGCCTGGTCTACAGGGCTAGTTTCAGGCCAGCTGGGGCTACAGGGAGACCCTGTCTCAAAAACACCAGTAAATAAATAAATAAATAAATAAGTAAATAAATAAATAAATAAGTAAAGAAAGAAAGAAAGAAAGAAAAATAAAATAAATAAAAAATAAAATTTCATGCATCTCCAAACCAGACATTTAAAATTTTTTATTATTTTTATTATATGTATGAGTGTTTTGCCTGCATATGTGTAAGTGCACCCATGCTGTGCAATGCTGGAGGAGGTCAGAAGAGGGTGTAGGAATCTGGAACTTGAGTTGCTGATGGTTGTTATGCCCATGTGGGCACCGGGAAACAAACCTGGGTCCTCTGCAAGACCTTTTATAAAAAATTTTTTAAATTTAATTTAATTTTAGTATGTGTATGAATGTACTATCTACATGTATGTTTGAGCACCTGTATCTTGCAATGCAGTGGAGTATTGAGCCCTGGAAGTAGTGAGCCAAGGGTGAGAGGCAGAAACCTGTGGCTGATATTGCCTGGACCATACTTCATGTTATAAAGATTTGTCCCAGATGGAGGAGACAGCCCAAAGAGAAATTGAAAATTTAAGGGAGAAAATAGAACAAGAAAAAAAAAAAAATAAGAGGCTGGTCTCCTCAGCGTTGGCCTCTGACCTTGCCAGTAACTTGCATAGAAGAGAAAGAGGTAGAAGTGTCAGGCTGCTGGTTTTACAGCTAAGAGAACCTGAAGAAAAGGCAGATAGTGACTGATGAGGAAGAGAGTGACCTAGGAAAAGTGCAAGATGCCCCTCAGGTTCGACCTTTAATACAAAGAAAGGAAAAATCAATTTCAACATGCTGATAGTGGTCTTAGCAATGGCCCAGTTCTGGGAAACGAAGACAATCAGAGAACACTCAGCACTGAAGTTGTTGGAATTGGGGAAGACTTTCAAACAGGCAAAGAAGGAGCTCCTCAACATCTGGCTTGTGGGGCTGTGGGACATGGGGCAGATGGAAGTATTTTAAGTGCTGCAGAAGCAGAGAAACTATACAATTTAACCACCCATCCCTCCTTGAGACATAGGCTATGCAGCCAGAGACAGCACAGGGGGAATCAATCCCCTAATGGATTGGCTAATACAAGCCACTGGAGACATGTTGTTATTCCCAGCTACAGTTCCCACAAATACCAGGGGGTGGAGGATGGTAGGAGAGGGGCAAGCACTACTGAGGGAATTAGGTATGAGGAAAGCAACACACAGTGCCCAGTCCACTAGGCCAGATAGGACTGTGTTTTTCAGTGATTTAAAGGAAAAGCTTGATGGAACAAGGACCTCAAGGTTGGTATGAAACTTTAATGGCCATGCTGAGTCCTTTGATGGGACACAGTCTTTATAAAGTAGGAGAGGGTTTGTCAGATCTAAGTGACCTAGACAGGCATGTAAAGTATGTCTGTAAAAGAGTGAAACAGGGCCAGGCATGGTGGCACATGTCTTTAATCTCAGCACTCGGGAGGCAGAGACAGGTGGATCTCTGTGAGTTCAAGGCCAGCCTGGTTTACATAGCAAGCTCCAGGCCAGCTGGGACTGAAGGGAGACCCTGTCTCAAAAAGACAAAAAAAACCCCACAAAAAACCCAAAAAAAACAAGAGTAAAGAGCCTAAAGGTGATATAAAAAGGGCAAAACAGAAAAGGAAATCGGCTTGGGTTATGGGGGAGCAAATGTGGCAAGATTTACCTGAAGCCCAGGTTCCTAAAACAAAAAAATTGATACAAAGCCAAATTCCATGCTGAAGAGCCTGTAGAAGGCTTTAAAGCCTGAGGAAGGGTTCACAAAAGGTATAAGGAGTATAAAAATTGTCCAGGGGCTGGACAATGATTACCCCCAGGTTAAAGAGAATACCTTTCTTTGCTAAGAAAAGTTATGCAGGGGGTGGAGGAAGTCTGCCCAGCCAGGGCCTCCCCCAGCAGCCAGATGGTGTCAAGGAAAAGACAAAAGACTACAGCTAGGAGTCAGGCCCAGGGCCTACCTGACCCAGCAAACCAGCAAGTACAGTAGAGGCAAAAGGGGACCTATTTCTCCTTGGGCCTGTGCAAGACTAGGCAGCTTGAGCCCAATAAGTCTATCAGACCTAAAGTAGTATAAGGAGGCTGCATGTGTAAACCGCAGGATAGCAAATGAATTCAAGAACATAACTGAGGACACTGAAGAGCTGACTTAATGCCTCTTAACCGTGCTACTGTACCTAACATGGATCTTCTGAGACAATTGGCACAAACAGATAAAATCTTCCCATGCTTTGTTAGACATGGTTTGTTTGATTTAATACAAAATGTTAATGTTTGACCTCTAGCCCAGTTAACCAAAAGAAATAAGGAACAACTCCAAAACAATACAATCCATGATGAAAAGGGAAATATCACAACAGACAAGGAAAAGATCCAGAAAATCATATGGAATACTTCAAAAACCTATACTCTACCAAGTCTGAATACCTAGAAGAAATGGATGAATATCTGAAATCCTGGGAATCACCAAAGCTCAACCAAGAAGAGACTCACAGCTTAAACAGACCCATAATACATGAAGAAATTGAATATGTAATAGGAAACCTCCCAACTAAAAAAAGCCCAGGCCCAGATGGTGTCACGGCAGAATTCTATAAAACATTTCAAAAAGACCTAAAACCATTATTACCAAAACTGTTTAGAAGGATACAATCAGAGGGAATTCTCCCAAATTCCTTCTATGAAGCCAGAATCACTCTATTACCAAAACCAGGCAAAGATACAACTAAAAAGGAGAATTAGAGACCCATTTCCCTAATGAACACAGGTGCCAAAATTCTAAACAGGATACTGGCAAATCGCATACAGACCCACATCAAGAAGATCATCCATCATGACCAAGTTGGATTCATACCAGAGATGCAGGGATGGTTCAACATATGAAAATCAATAAACATCATCAAACACATAAACGGAATCAAAGACAAAAACCACACCATCATCTCAATTGATGCTGAAAAAGCCTTTGACAAAATCCAGCATCCCTTCATGCTTAAAGTCCTAGAAGGAATTGGATTGGAGGGATCATTCCTCAATGTAATCAAAGCCATATACAGGAAACCCACAGCCAATATCATCCTAAATGGGGAAATGACAGAAACATTCCCTTTAAAGGTAGGAACTCGGCAAGGCTGCCCCCTGTCACCACTCCTCTTCAATATAGTGCTTGAAACACTTGCTAGANTCCTTTTTTTTTTTTTTTTTTTTTGTTTTTGGTCTTTTCACGACAGGGTTCCATGTAGCCCAAGTCTGTCCTGGACACTCACTCTGTAGACCAGGGCTGGCCTTGAACCTCACAAAGAATCACCTGCCTATGCCTCCCAAGTCATAGGATTAAAGGCGTGCGCACCACGGCTCGCCGATAAGTCCATTTCAAAGAAGTTATACTTTTATCCACAAAGAATAGAGGGGCTCGTTTCCTCCATTTAACAAGTTGTGACATCATATGTGTCTCAGTAAATAGTCCCTTCCTGGGAGAACAGCGCGTTTTTGACTCAGATGCACACACTGGTGGCCGTTTTTTTGTGCTCCACCTCCTCTCCTTCCCTGCTTCAGATCCAGATAAATGGACAGAGGACAGACTCTAATTAGGGGATTATTAGCAGCAAATTTAATGGTTGTTCCTATACGGGAAGCCTCCATTTGCAGGGCACTATGGTTGCCTAAAGCCATGTCCATACCTGACCAGGGCTCTCTGTAGTTCCATACACCATGGTGCTGGGGGTTGGGATTTCCCCAGAGAGCACCGCACGTGTGCTCCCAGCTTTTCAAGCCCTTAATCCCTCCCACTACATAAACTGCATGGGAGGGGTCACTGGATCCATAGCTCTGCCTTTGTGGCCAATGGCATTTGGTATTTCAGGAACAATCCATTTAAAAGAAGGTTTAAATTATCCCACACTCCATCACCCCCCTTCTTTGGGACCTCACAGTCTGTATGCACCATCCTTTTCTGCAAGAGTCCCTGGGGCTGGGAGGTTGGGGGAGAGAGGTAGGATGATCTAATTTTTTTCTCTGAGATGAAACTTCACATCAAACTCTCAAGTCTGTCTAGGTTCTGTTTCCAATGGACTGCTTGTTCATTTCAGGGGTACTTTTCCTACTCCTTAAAACCAAAAATGGAAAGAAGCACACAATCTACCAAACATTGACCATTAATAATAGCCCACACTTGGGCACAAACAAAGTGTTGATGGTTATCTGACAGGGGTATCACAGGCCTTTAAAAAAAAATTGTAATGTCTTTTTCTACAAGGGCCTAGTATGCCCCCTACCACTAGGGGTCTGCCTGGCTTATGGTATTAGGTCTGCATTCTTCCCCAGGTAGCAGGCCTTAAATCCAATTGGAATTCTGGGTGCACATATACCAGCCTGCCACCATTGCACTAAAACACCTTTGGCATACAGTAGTGCACCACGTGAGGTCTGGAGCAGAGTTGCGTTTCTCCTAGTGAGATCCAGCTGTGACTCTCCAGCAGCTAGTCAGCACGTCCCGTATTCTGCGTCCTTCAGATAGCTACCATCTGCTCCTGTGTCTAACAAAGAGGCACAGCTTGTTTGGGCTCGCCTGCAACCCCCTGGAGCCTGGCTAAGTCTCTTCCATATGATGTATGGACACTGTATGCGTACTAGTAGGGGACAGTTGACCGCAGCACAAGCATCTCATTCTCAGCTGTTTATTGCTGGCCGAAGTTTAAGCTCCTCTCAAGCATTCTCGACTGACGGAGAGAAGTGCGTGGCCTAGAATTCATTTACTCCCAGCAGGTCATGGGGTTATTGGTCATCTGGTCCGATCATGCTATACGTGTGCACTACATCAAACAGAGTGCAAGCGTGGTTTTTAAGGTGTGGACCTCAGGTGTCTACCAACGAGCTCAGGTGTTCGGTCATAACTCTGGTAAAAGTTTCTGCCTTCCTTGGTGTACAACTTTGTCCCGGACTGCCTCTATTTTTTATTTTTGTAAGTGATCTTTTATGCTTTGGGCCTTAAGGTCCAGGCCATTGCAGACTTTCTTCAACCATTTGAGTATTGCTTATGTCTTATCCAACTGTAAACTCCCAAGGTTTTACCTGGCCCTGGTAGCCTTCGTGAATTTACTTTTCATCGTTCTTTTTTTTCTGTTTTTTTTTTTTTTTTGGTCTTTTGAGACAAGGTCTCCCTGTAGCTCAGCTGTCCTGGAACTCGCTATGTAGGACCAGGCTGGCTTGAACTCACAAAGATCCACCTGCTCTGCCTCCCAAGTGCTGGATATTAAGGTCGTGTGCCACCGCCTGGCAGTCATCTCTTTGTTTTTTTAGGTGTACTTGATATCTCAGCCAGCAGGTGTCACATTGGTAAAACACTCAGCCATTAACATTTTTATGTAGTTTATTTCTTGCCCAGTGAATAGGCAGATATGTCTTATATCTTTCTTTTGTTTGTTTTTTCTTTTTTATTTATTTATATTTTTTATCAAATCTAGACCCGTGTCCCCCCACACCACCCCCACCCACCAGCGCTCATGATTTCTGTCCAACCATGGCTTTCACTCTCTTTCTCAGTCTTTCTACTATTCTCCCTGTGGAAGTTGTGCTTTTGGAACGACAGTCATGTTTCGACAGTTCTTTGATTCAGTCCTTTCTTGTTGTTGTTATTGCTGTTGCCATATGCATCCACTCCAACTGCCTTGGACAAAAGCTCAAGGGGGCCTGCACAAGAATAGTTATCAATTATTGTTAATTGTGCCTAGCATCCCGATGCGGGATACCATTCATCGTTTGTTTTTGGGACTGTGTTGCTTCACTCAGCATGATGTCCTTTAGCTCCAGCCATTTTCCCTGCAAAGCTCATGGATTTCATTCTATCTTTACTGCTGCCTAGAACTCCGTTGTGTAGATGTTACACATTTTCTCATCCACTCAATCAGTTGAGGGGAATTTGGGTTGTTCCAGCTCTTGGATATTGTGACGAGAGCTGAAATAAACCTGGCCGGGCATGTATCTCTGCAGTGGGGTGTATCTTGAGGGTACATGCCTGGAGTGGTATGGGTGGGTCGGGGGTTGGCAAGTTCATTCCAGTCTTCCAAGGGTCCTCCAAACTCCTTTCCATAGTGATGCATTGAGTTTTACATTCCCACCAGCAGTGGATGAGTGTTCCCCTTTCCCCACAACCTCTCTAGCACTTGGGTATCATTGTTTTCTTGATTCCTAGCCAGTCTTATTGGTAGAAGATGATATCTTAAAGTGGTTTGATTGTCATTCCTTAATGATTAGTGATGATGAACACTTCTTAAGGTGTTTCTCAGTCATCTCTAATTCCTCACTGTGAAGTCTCTGTTCAGCTCTTTGCTTCCCATCTATTGAGTGGGTCAGTTGTTTTTTTCATTCTTTGGTTTTTGAGTAGTTAGTTATATATTCTGGAAATCAATGCTTTGATGCTTTGTCAGATGTATTGCAGTGAAGTTTTCTCCCACTCTGTGAGATTTCTTTTCACTTCCTTATTGGTTCTTTTGATTTACAGAAGCTTTTTGAGTTTAATGAGGTCCCATTTGTCAATTGAGATCCTTAATCTTGTGCAGCTACTGTCTGATTTAAGGAAGGTCTTTTCCTACGCCTATGTCTTGTAGTTGTGCCAGTTTTCTTCATCCCTTCAGATTTCGGATTCCTGTTTAGGTCTTTGATCTCATCTGGAGTTGACTTTTGTCAGGGCAAGAGGAGTAGGGGTTTAATTTCATTCTTCTACAAAGTTGTGTCCAGTTTTGCCGAACCCACTTGCTGAATGCTGTCTTTCCTCCACTGTGTCTTCTTGACCCCCTCGTCAAATATGAGATGCTAAATTGTATGTGCTCAGAATTATGGATCTTCAGTTTTGTTCCATTGGTCAACAGGTCTTGTTTTTGTACCAGACCAGTGCTTTTTTATGCACTATAGCCCTGAGTATTAGTTTGACGTCTGGTATAGAGAAAAAAAAAAAAAAAAAAAAAAAAAAAAAAAAAAAAAAAAAAGGACTTATCATTGGACAAGCTGTGAACTACAAAGATGGAATATGGTTTACTTAGTAAAGGGAGGGGCTAAGGGCAAAGCTGATCCCACAGCAAGGTTCCCACAGCAGGGGTGTTCTGGAGATGTTCATGAAAATGCACATGGGACTCTAGGATGCCACTGGGACCATGTTGGGACCTGGGGCATATAAAAGCCTGCCATGTTTGTGTGGGGGTCTCTCACCATTTTGTAATCATGGGCAGAAGACAAGGGGATTCATGCCAGGTCTATGGGCGGCCATAGTGGGAAAGGAGAATCACTGCTTATCATGTAAGAGCTATTGTCTACATTGACTTTGTAGGCAAGCCTAATAAACTCTCTAGAAAAACCAGAGAAGCTGCTCATTGCTTTGCCTAGTAATCAAGGAAACTGGAGGCTGAGGTGGGGCAGGACACTACATGCGTGGGTACCCTCTGGGAGGAATTGGCATAGTCAAGGCAGGATTAGGCAAAGCAAGCACACAGGAAAAGTGGTCTTTTATGGGGAAAGCAACTAACTGAAATAAAGCTGAAGGAAAATGGAGAGGGAATCGTGGCATGGTGAATTGTTCGCACAACATTCGAGACTGCAGCAGCGGTGGCATGGATTGCACAATGGATTCTAAGATGCGGAATTAGAGTGAAGCCAAATAGGCAGAGTCAGTGGGAAAAATCCCCAGCTGGCCATCTGCTTGTAAGTGGTAGAGTAGCATGCTTACTTGACCAGTGGGGGCCACTGCGTGATTATGGGAAATATTTTGAAAACCACAGAGGGCCTAGAACAGACTTTACAAGCCCTGAAACTAGCAGATCAAGGGTGGGATGTTTAACAAGCCATGGCAGAGGTGGCCTGGATAGTACTGAATGTTATTAAGGATATATTCTGTGTAGGGCAGATGGCCCAAAGAGAGTTCAAAGATTTAAGGGAAATGTTAGAACAAGAAAAAAAAAAAATAGGAGGCTGGCCTCCTCAGCACTGGCCTCTGACCTAGCCAGTAACTTGCATAAAGAGAAAAGGTAATGATAAAAAGGAGAGTGACATAGGAAAAGCACCTTCAGGTTCAACCTTTAATACAAAGAAAGGAAAAATCCATGTCCCAACATGCTTGTGATGGTTAATCCTGTTACTCCTGGGCATCAACTTGACTGGACTTGGGATAAACAAATATGAGAAAGAGATCTTCAGATTGGATGATCTCAAGCCAGATGTCCCACCCTAAATGTGGGTGTTACCTTCTGATGGCAGCCAGTATAAAAGGCCATGGCAGAAGGTAGAAGGGAGCTGGTCCCCTTTTTGCTGCTTGCCTTCTCTCTCACTGGTGAGTCTTGCTGCTGTGACCAACTCTTTGGATCCCACGGTAGACTAAAGATGGGCAGATCTCCCAGAATCCATCAGGCCTTCGGCACTGGATTGGAACTACTGAGATATGCAGCCTCATGGACTGAGCAACTGCCTGGATTCTCAGCCTCTGCTATGTGACACAGCTATGTTAGACTACTGGGACTCTATCCCATGAGCAAATAAATCTCTATTATCTATCTATCTATCTATCTATCTATCTATCTATCATCTATCATCTATCTAATCTATCCATCCATCCATCCATCTATCCTATTGTATTGATTCTATTTCTTTTTTTAATTTTCACATTATTTTATTTATTTATTTATTTATTTATTATTTTTATGTGTATGAGTGTACCGTCTGCATGTAGGTTGGTACACCGTGTTGTGCAATGCCGCGGAGGTCAGAAGAGGTCGTCAGATTCCCCTGGAACTGGAATTAAAGACAGTTCTTAGCTGCCATGTGGGTGCTAGGAATCTAACCTGGGTCCTCTGCAAGAGCAGTCGGTGCTCTTAACCACTAGGCCATCTCTAGTGGTTAAGAAAATAAAAAAATAGAATCAGCCCCTGATTCTATTTCTTTAAAGAACCCTGACTAGTACAATGCTAATGGTGGCTTTAGCGATGACCCAGTGTGGGAAACTAATACACTCAGAGAATATTCAGCACTGGAGTTGCTGGACTTGGGAAAGACTTTCAAGCAGACAGTGGTGGAGCCCGTCACCACCTGGCTTGTGAGGCTGTGGTACCCGAGAGTGGGTGGAATTATTTCAAGTGCTGCAGAAGCAGGAAAGCTGAGTAATATAACCACCCAACCCACCATGAGACATAAGCTGCACAGCCTGAGACAGCACAAGGGGAATAAATCCCTAATGGATTGGCTAATAAGCCATTAGAGACATGTGTTATCCCCAGTAGAGGTTCCCATAAATAATAAGGGGTGGAAAATGATAGGAGAAGGGCAAGTGCTACTGAGGGAACTAGGTATGAGAAAAGCAATATATAGTGCCCAGTTCACTGGGCCAGATAGAGCTGTGTTTACTAGTGATTTAAGAAAAAGCCTGAGCCAAGCGTAGTGGCGCAAGACTTTAATCCCAGCACTCAGGAGGCAGAGGCAGGAGGATCTCTGTGAGTTCAAGGCCAGCCTGGTCTACAGAGTGATCTCCAAGCCAGCTGAGACTAAAGGGAGACCCTGTCTCAAAAAGATAAAGAAAAAGAAAGAGCCTGATTGAACAAGGGCCTTGAGAATATTATAAAAGTTAAATGGCTATGCTGAGTCTGTTGATGGGAGAGAATTTTTTTAAATATTTTATTTTTGTTTTGTGTGTACAAGTATATTGCTTGCATGCAGGTGCATCCATGTCATGCAGTGCCTATGGAGGTCAGAAGAGGGTATTCCCTGGAACTGGAGATATAGATGGTTGTTAGTTATCATGTGGGTGCTGGGAATTGAACCCCAGTCCCCTTCAAGAGCAGTCAGTGCTCTTAACTGCTGAGCCACTTCTCCAGCCCAAGGGAGAGAATCTTTATAAAGTAGGAGAGACTTTGTCAAACCTAGGTGACTTAGACCAACATGTAAAGTATATCTGTAGAGGAGGGAAGCAGCCTAGAGGAGACATAATAAGAAAGACACAAATAAAAAAGGAAGTCTGCTTGGGTTAGTAGGAGGCAAATGTGGCAGGATCTATGTCAAGCTCAAGTTCCTAAAGAAAAAAAATTGATAAAAAGCCAAATTCTGTGCTGAAAGGCCGCTGGGAGGCTTTAAACCATATGAAGAATAAAAACTGTCTGGGGGGGGCGGATGGATAATAGCCATCCCCAAGTTAAACAGAGTACCTTTCTCTGATGAGAAAAGTCTTGCTGGGGATGGGAGCAGTTTGTCCAGCTGGGGCTTCCCCCAACAGACAGATGGTGTCAATAAAAAGAGAGCAGATGTTATGATCACAGCCAGGAGTCAGGCCCAGGGCCTGCCTAATCTAGCTAACCAGCAAATACAGCAGAAGAAAAAGGAGACCTACTCCTCCTTGGCCCTGTGTAGGACTAGGCAGCTTCAGGCAGGCCCCATGAGTCTCACAAAGCTAAAGAAATACAAGGAGGCTGCATGTTAAAAATCCCAAGACACCAAATGAGTTCAAGAAAATGACTGCAGATGCTGAAGATCTAAGCAAATTAATGCCTCTTATTCATGCTTGTACCCAACATGGCTCTTTTGAGACAATTAGTACAAATAGATAAAAATCTCCCCATGCTATGTTGGACCTGGTATATGTTTGATATAATACCTAATGTTAATGTCTGAGTGATTTATAGATGTGAGACTGGAGAGATATCCAATACACCTGAAGAAACAAAGATAAAGAGTAAATTCATTAACGACGTACCAGGACCAGGTATAACTATGGAACCTTGGGGAGCTTTATGGTTAAATAAGACATATTGGTAGATAGAGGCTTTAGTACCAGGGATAGACTGCTCTCCCAGGAGCTGTTGGCCAGGGAAGCCCCCCAAACAAAGGCCATTTGCCTATAACTTTGGGTGCACACAAGAAGTGGATGGTAAGACCTTGTTCTAGTTTGTCTTCCATTGCTATGACAAAACACTCTGACCGACACCAACTTGGGGAGGAAAGGGTTTATTCAGCTTATATCTCCTGGGTCACAGTTCATCCCTTAGGGAGCCCAAGGCAGGAACTCAGGGCAGGAACCTGGAGGCAGAAGTTGAAGCACAGGCCATGGAGGAATGCTGTTCACTGGCTTGCTCCCCTGGCTCATGCCCGGCCTGCCTTCTTATACAGTACACAACAACCTGCCCAGGGTGGCACCACTCACTGTGGGCTGGGCCCTCCCACACTGCTCGACCATCAAGACAATACTCCACAGATGTGGCCACAGGCCAATCCAATGGAGCCAATTCCCCAATTGAGGCTCCCTCAACCCAGGTGTGTCAAGTTGACACTAAAGCTATCCAGCACAATTGACCCCTTGTCAACTTGACACACAAAACACATCACTATTAAACCACCACCTTTCCAGTTCTTATCCCCAAAGTATGATGTTAACATTAATCACAACCTAAGACAGTACAACCTTAAAAGCCCCACAGTCCTTAAAATGTCCAAACACTTAAAAGTTCACAGTCTGTTAAAAGTCTCTTAACTGTGGGCTGCTGTAAAATCCAAAACAAGTACTGTCTTATTTCAAAGGGAAGAATCAGGCACTCTCAAACAAAACCTAAGTCTAGCAAGTAGCTCAAGGCTGGACACCTGGGACTCACTCACGATCTTCTGGGCTCCAAAGAGTCTCGGCAGCTCCCCTTCTCTGCTCTGCTATCCACTGCACACACAGCTCATCTTGCAGGCCCAGGCTGACTCCATTCCAAACCTGCCGCTGCTCTTGGTGATTGTCCCAAGGTCCCGGCATCTCCAAGAAGCTGGGGTCGCCACTGAAACTGAGGCAGCACCTTCACCAATGGTCTCTTCTGACGTCTCCTGGTGCAAAGCCTCAGCTTCACTCCATGACCCCTGCAATCTTGGGGTCTTCACTGCAACCGAGGTGCACTTCCACCTGACCTCTCATAGTGCCAAGCCTCAGCTGCTTTCTGAGACCCCCTCAAATTTCAATACCAGAACCATATAGGAGACTCTTACATACTACCAAGTCCTGCTTCTGGCTTGAGATGGAGGCTCAGGCCCCTTCTGGATCACAGCTTCTGTGTGCTGACCCTGAAGAAATTCTTCCCAGAAGATTTCACACAGTGATGCTGGTCTCTTGTTACTTACAGCTGATTTTTCAGCCCCAGCTAATCAGCATCAATTGTCCCAGTACAACAAAAATTCCACTTCAGGTTCTGGTCTCTTGTTACTTACAGCTGATTCTTCAGCCCCAGCTGACCAGAACCCACAGATTACACAGCCCTGATGATCTCTGCTCCCCTTTGAAACTAGAAACTTCACAAGCCAGGCCTCTATCTTCTACAACTCAGCAAAACTGCTCCAAGCTTCACAGCCACAATATTTAGGCATTCAGTGATCTTCCCAGCCCAAAGTTCCAAACGCCTCCACAATCCTTCCCCAAAACACCAAGGTCAGGTCTGTCACAGCAATACCCCACTCTTCTGGTACCAATTTCTGTTCTACTTTGTCTTCCATTGCTATGACAAAACACTCTGACCGACACCAACTTGGGGAGGAAAGGGTTTATTTAGCTTATATCTCCTGGGTCACAGTTCATCCCTTAGGGAGCCCAAGGCAGGAACTCAGGGCAGGAACCTGGAGGCAGGAGTTGAAGCACAGGCCATGGAGGAATGCTGTTCACTGGCTTGCTCCCTGGCTCATGCCCAGCCTGCCTTCTTATACAGTACACAACAACCTACCCAGGGTGGCACTACTCATTGTGGGCTGGGCCCTCCCACACTTCTTGACCATCAAGACAATACTCCACAGATGTGGCCACAGGCCAATACAATGGAGCCAATTCCCCAACTGAGGCTCCCTCAACCCAGGTGTGTCAAGTTGACACTAAAGCTATCCAGCACAGACCTCATTGCAGAAGATACTACATGATGTGAGCATGAGAAAGAAAAATTCTGCTGAGACCTTGCACTGCTAATGGACAGCTGACCTTCATGGTACCAGAGAGCACTATGGAAATTGCTGGAAAGAAATGGTCTCCAAAGCCCTACAAAAGACCTCACACGCTGCACTTTTACACACCAAAGAAGATGTAGTGCAATAGTGGCACCCTGGTACATGTGCACTTGGAAAATTTCCACTTGGATTTACAGCCCATGCCTTGGGAGGTTTAGGTGGGTAATGACACATGACTGATACTGCAAGCTTGGCACCCTCTAGAGGCAAAAGACTTTATATGCCACAATAGAAAGCGATTGCAATCCTTTTGTTAAAGAGCTGTGATGCCTCGACTGAGATATCATCCAAGCATTTGTGTTTGTGCCCATAATATACTTGCTATAATGGTTATTGCTTGTTTAGATGTCTGTACTTCTTACTATTTGTGTTTTCTTAGAATTAAAAGGAGACTTTTTTTTTTTTTTTGGTCTTTTTGTGACAGGGTCTCCTTTTAGTCCCAGCTGGCCTGGAGCTCACTATGTAGACCAGGCTGGCCTTGAACTCACAGAGATCCACCTGCCTCTGCCTCCCAAATGCTGGGATTAAAGGCGTGTACCACCACACCTGGTTAAAAAGGAGACTCTTGAATGAGCCACCAGTGTTAAAAACAGAACTTGGACAGACACAAGAGTGTGATGTGTCACCTCAGAGACTCTCTCTTGCCCTCCCCTCCAATGCCCAGGGACTCTCACAGAAGAGGTTGGCATGTCCGGTTTGTAAAGGCCAAACAAGGGGGGGTGGAGTGTGGATAAAAGTATGTCTTCTTCGAAATGGATTTATCACTGGATAAGCTGCAAACTACAAAGATGGAGTCTGGTTTACTTAGAGAGAAGGGCTGAGGGAAAACCCACAGCAAGGTTCCCATGCTGCTGGCATTCCCAATGCTTGTGAGAACGCGCATAGAACTTTGGGATGCTGCTGGTACCATGTTGGGGCCTGGGGTATATAAAAGCCCACTACTCGGGGCTAGGGGAGACCTCTTGCCATTTTGTCATCATGGGCGGAGGACACAGGATTCATGCCAGGTCTCTGGACAGCCATAGTGGGAAAGGAGAATCACTGCTCATCATGTAAGAGATATTGTCTCCATTCACTTTGTAGGAAGGCCTAATAAACTAGTAAGACTGGAGAATCTGCTCATTGCTTTGCCTAGTAAACAGGGAAACTCGACACAGAGGCAGGGGCGCTACATGTGTGGGTACCCCTCTTCCCCTGGGAGGAAATTTCTCTGTGACATGCTTACAAAAGAAATAATTTATGTGGTATAGTTTATTCAAATACAATTTTTAAATTTTTAAAAAATTTTATTTATGTGTATGAATGTATTGTCTGCATGTAGGTTTGTGCACCCGTGTTGTACAATGCTGTGGAAGTCAGAAGAGGGCGTCAGATTCCCCTGGAACTGTAGTTCTCCTGGAATTGGAGTTACAGATGGTTCTCAGCCACCATGTGGGTGCTGGGGATTGAACCCAGGTCCTCTCTAAGAGCAGTTGGTGCTCTTAACCACTAGGCCATCTCTCCAGCCCTCAAATACAATTTTAATTAATAAATATGATACATAACCAATATTCAAAGATCTTAAAACAATTCTTTAATTTTTTTTGAGTAATGTCAAATGAGAATAGAGTAGATATAAAGGGAACATGTATTTCAGGATGAACTCAGTGTAATCAGCTACACTGACATGTGTGTATAGTCACAGTTGTATCAGAGAATGAGATAGAAGGTTCACTTGAGCCTAGGAGTCCAAATCAGCCTATGCAACATAACAAATCATCCATGTTAGGAAGAGAGGGAGGTAGGAAAGTTTGGAATGAGCAAGGACAGGAAGCAGTGCAGGGTCACTGAAGTTCATGGTTTCATGTTGTAGTATTAAAGAAAAATTCACACATCTCCAAACCAGACACTTAAAATTTTTTTATTATTTTTATTATGAGTGTATGAGTGTTTTGCCTGCATGTGTGTAAGTGCGCCCATGTTGTGCAATGCTGGAGGAGGTCAGAAGAGGGCGTAGGAAACTCTGGAGCTTGAGTTGCTGATAGTTGTTTACGACCACATGGGCACCAGGAATGGAACCCGGGTCCTCGGCAAGAGCAGCCAGGGCTCTTAACCACTGAGCCTCCAGACTTAAACCAGATGTTTTTGTACTGAACAGAGATTATTTTTCAAAACGACTATGAGCACTTACCAAACAGTCAAATTGAAATAAAACTTGAAAAATTCAGGAGCTCAAGGAACAAGCTCAGAAAAAAAAAAAAAAAAAAAAAAAGGATTAGAAGGAATGGAACAAGGATTATCATATCTTGATGTCAAAGCTGGAGAAATGGATCACTAAATCAAAGAAAATGTCAAATCTAAAATAACCTAGAACAGTCACATAGGTCCTCTTGAACACTATAAAAAGACTACATACTAGAGTTGGGCGTGGTGGCTCATGCCTTTAATCATAGCACTCGGGAGGCAGAGGCAGGTGGATCTTTGTGAGTTCAAGGCCAGCTTGGTCTACAGAGCAAATTCCAGTACAGCTGGGGCTACAGGGAGACCCTGTCTTGAAAAGACCAAAAAAAGAAAAGACTAACTACTACAAATCATAGGTATAGATAATGGGAGAAGAAACCCAGGTCGAAGACACAGAAAACATAACAAAAATCATAGAAGAAAACTTCCCACATCTAAGGAAAGAGATACCTATGAAGGTCTAGGAGTCATAAAGAACACCAAGTAAACAAGACCAGTAAACAAGCTCTAAGAACTGTTAAACACATTCAGAAAAGTAGTAGGATATAAAATTAACACATAGAAGTCAGTGGCCTTCCTATATACAACAACCAATATATTGAGATAAAAATGAGGGAAACGATCCCATTTGTGGTTGTGCCCAAAACATAAAATATCTTGGAATAAATCTAAGGAAGGAGGTGAAGGACTTGTATAATAAGATATTTTAGCTCAGGATATAGATCTAAAAGAAAAAAAACCTTAAAGATATTGAAGAAAGAAGTTACAGAAGATACCAAAAGATGACCGCTCATGATCATGGACTGGTAGGATTGATCCTGTGAAAATGGCCATCCTAACAAAAGTAATCCACAGAGTCAATGCAATCCCAATTAATATTGCAAAACAATTCTTCACAGAAAATGAAAAATAATTAAATTTCACTAGGAAGCACAATAAACACAGAATAGCAGAGAATCCTGAACAATAAAAGAACTGCCTAAGGCATTATCATCCCTGATCTCAAATTATACTACAGAGCTATAGTAATAAAAACAGCATAGAACTGGGAGTAAAAACATACACAGTGATAAATGGACTAGAAGTGAGGACCCGGGTTTGAGTCCGTACATTTACTGCTATCTGATTTTTGACAAAGGGGCCAAAACACGCACTGGAGAAAAGACAGCATGTTCAAGAAATGGTGCTGGTCAAAATGGATCATTACATGGAGAAAAAGAAACTACAGAAACCTCAAGTCCAAATGGATCAAGGGCCTCAACATATGGCCTGATACCTTGAACCTGGTAAGAGTAGAGAGTAGGGAATGTACTGGAAGTTATAGGTACATGAAAGGACATTCTGAACAAGATACCTATATAGCCCAGGTATTAAATCTAACAGTGACAGATGGGACTTCATAAAATGAAAAGGCTCTGTACAGCAAAAGACACCATCAATTGAGTGAAGAGGCAAACTCCAGACTGGAAAAAAATCTTTATGAACTATACGGGTGACAAAAAGCTCAAATCTAGACTATATAGAGAACACAAACAACTAACCATCAAAAAACAAAAACAACCCAATTGAAAAAATGGAGCAAGGAATTGAACAAAGAATTCTTTTTTTTTTAAATAATAAAGCTTTTTAAATTTTATTTACTTTTTATGTGTATGAATGTACTGTCTGCATGTAGGTCTGTGCACCCGTGTCGTGCAATGCCACGGAGGTCAGAAGAGGGTGTCGGATTCCCCTGGAACTGGAGTTAAAGATGGTTCTCAGCCGCCATGCGGGTGCTGGGGATCGAACCCAGGTCCTCTGCAAAAGCAGTTGGCGCTCTTAACCACTAGGCCATCTCTCCAGCCCGAACAAAGAATTCTTATACATGGCTGAGAAATATTTAAAAATTGTTAAATATCTTTGGCCATCAGGGAAATTTGAATTAAAACTATTTCGACATTTCATCTTACCCTGGTCAGAATGGCTAAAATCCTAAACACAAATGCTGGCGAGGATGTAACGTTCATTCGTTTTTGGTGGGATTCCAAACTGGTGCAGCCACTATGGAAATCAATATGAAGAGTCCTCGAAAAGCCAAAAATATTTCTCCCACATGATCCATACCACTTTTGGAAATAAAGGAACTTTATACCCTACTACAGAGCTGCCTGTTCATCCATGTTTATTGGTGCTCTATTTACAATAGCCAGGAAACAGAAATAACTTAGATGTCTATTGAGGGATGAATGGACAATGAAACTATAGAACATTTACACATGGAATATTATTGACCTGTTAAGAAAAACATTATTATGAAACTCACAGGTAAATGGATGGAACTAGAAGCAATTACCTTGAGTGAGATAATATAATATAAACCAAGTAAGTCAAATGCCCCATGTTCTCTCTTATAAGTGGATGCTGGCTTTGAACACCTACGAAACCAGTAAATGGCCATGAGAAAGGGGAACAGTGGAGCAGGAAGGGTTAAAAAGGGCAGGGAATGGGAGGACAGTACGGAGAAGGGAGGATCGGGAGGGATAACGCTAAAGTCTTTAGAAAAGGTCACATACAGCTTGGCACGGTGGTGCATGCCTTTAATTCCAGGACTCAGGAGGCCGAAGCAGAAGGATCTCTTTGAGTTCAAGGCAAGCCTGGTCTACCATAGTGAGTTCCAGGCCAGCTGAGGCTATAGGGAGACCCTTTCTCAAAAAACCCCAAAACAAAACAACAACAAAAACAACCCCCCAAACAACAAAAAATACCAAAATCTAACAGTATTGAATCTCCTTTTAAAGTATATATAATATATATTATATTATATATACATATATATTATAAAGAGATCACCCTATACATTGTTCCTAGTAGACACCATAGGCTAGAAAAGAAAAAGTCAAATGCCAGGAATGAACTCTCTCACTTGAAGCTGTTAACCAGAGAGTGGTCCCAAGGACCCTCAAACAACACTGAGCCTTGCCCCTGCTCTTGGATGTCCACCCGAACTGGATATCTACTGCTGAAAAGACATTACATACACAAGTTGTGGAACAAGCCAGGAGAAACCAGGCTGATAGTGACTTCAAAGCTTCACCTCCATGGAACAGATTTCACAGTGCTGGAAGGTGCTATGCAGGATCCAAAAGGAGGAGATGACCATCAGCCTTGTCCTGGCGTGAATCCTGTGTCTTAACAAGTGGCCTGGGAAGACATGCCCACTGGTGCAATCGGTGGAGCAAATTCCATGGGAGCAACCAGCCACTTTCTGGTTGGATTTTGAGGTCCATGTCACAAGATGGACCCCATATCTGACACTGATGTCAGGGATAGGAATCTGTGGCTAGACAAGTCCAGACCAGTGGGAAGAGCCTATTAATATTATCCTGCTACATAAACATTGTATTAAGTCTCCTGATAACTTATTTTCATACTCATAGATTAATCTCTCAATTCTAATCAGTTGAAGCTTCCTCATGGTGATAAACCTAGAGACCCTCGGCTGTCAACATGCAGAGAGTAAGAGGCTGTAGATTGCTTATCCCTGAATAGGACACTATCCCTGAGTCAAACTTCGGCCTCCCAACACTCAGAGATCACTATGCAAGAACCAGGGGAGGAAGATGACCACAGATGATCTCATGGCAATAGTGACAGTATACACAAATCGCACATAAGCTTAAGCCAGACAAATGCAGAACAGAAGTGGTGCAATAGACAGGAAACTTCAACCATAGCTGACAACTACTGGCAACCATTAGCTGCTGGGAAGGGAAGAATCAATCTGATTTGAAGTAGTGACTCTGGATAGCTAAAGCTGCCTTCAGTTGGACAGGCACTTAGGGACACAAGCCTGACTTCAGAGGCCTTTAAAAAAATGGAAAAACACCGGGTGTGGTGGCGCACACCTTTAATTCCAGCACTGGGGAGGCAGAGGCAGGGGGAACTCTGTGAGTTCAAGGCCAACCTGGTTTACAGAGCGAGCTCCAGGCTAGCTGGGACTAAAGGGAGACCCTGTCTCAAAAATACAAAAAAAAAGAAAAAAAAAAGGAAAAACATATATAATTGAGTATATGAAATCAAACAGGGAGCCGGGTGTGGTGGCACACACCTTTAATCCTAGCACTTGGGAGGCAGAGACAGGTGGATCTTTGTGAGTTCAAGGCCAGCCTGGTCTACAAGGTGAGTTCCAGGACAGCTGGGGCTACAGGGAGACCCTGTCTCGAAAAGACCAAAAAAAAAAAAGAAATCAAACAGGGAATGCTAAGAGGGAGTTGCCTGTAGGGGAGGGGATCTACATATGATCGAAACATAGTGAATGGAACTTGAAAAAATTCAATTAAAAAGCCCTTTGATTGATGATATATACTTAAATGGATCACTTATTTCATTTAAAGCAGTGTAGAGGCATGAAATTCTGGAGTCAATAAGCAGAATTATACCACACCCCCACACCTTCTCCACATCCCCCATACACACATATATACGTATATGTGTGTGTGTGTCTGTGTGTGTGTGTGTGTGTACGTATTACTAAAAGTGAGAAACCTACAGCCAAGACTCAAAAATTACTTATTAGAGGGCCCACCATTGAAAGTGATATTAAAAGTACCAGGAAGTAATTTTTTTTTCCTTGCTGTAATTGGACATCTGACAAGAAACTTAAAGGGTAACAGATAAAGAATATATCTTGGCTTATATTGGAAGAAGGGATACAGCCCATCTGGGTGGGGAAGCATGGCTAGCTGTTTACAGAGATCAGCAGCCAATCAGTAGGCCTTATGAGGAGCAGAGGAAGATCCATTAGATTCGACCACTGTGATGACACAGTCTCTGGACCTCCTAAGGCAGGCACTCAACTCTCCTGCAGTTTGGCTCTCTCTGACCAAAACATAAACCATTTCCTTGCAGGCTCATGGTCAGTGTTTTCACTGGGAAAGACTCTTAGGTCCACAATGACTACTGGGACAAGCACAAGCCCAAACCTAACCTCAGCTTTTTGGGATCATCCCTTTCCATTAATGTAGCAGACAGAGTCCATCTTAAAAACCTCCTACTGGGGAAAAAAAGACCATGTGAAGCTGTTTGGACATGGTAGTGTCGAGTCAAGTTCACGTCTCTTACTGCCATCAAGCTGCAAGGCTTACTCCATCAAGGGAGAGTGAGAAGGGATACAGGTAGCCAGGGAAACGCACAGCAGGCTCCTTAAGATGGTGACAACTTGCTCCCGGAAGAGAAGACACGGTGGCAGAGAATGGCAGCAGAGAAAAGCCCCTGGGGGCAGACCTCTAAACAGGACCACTAAGGACAAAGGGAAAGAAGCTATCCAGTGGCCATGTAAGACCCGGGACCCAGCTCCTGTCCCGTGGACTCCCGGCTCCAGGACCCCTCCCTGTTGTTTGCGTACTTCAATAAAGCTGTTTCTGTAGCTTTTCCCATGCTTTGCATTTCTCTCTCCAGACTGTCAATCCTTTGCCTGTCTCATGAACGAACTTGCCTATTCCATTGATAACCGCTGAAACCCTTTACACCGTGGGTTCATCTGGCCTCCTCCAGAAGTTCATGAGTGCCCTCCTGTGACCCTCTTGGAGATCCCCATCTACTCTCTGAGGAGAATCGGGTGATTCTCTAGGCCAGACCCTAATGAATAGCCAAGACACCCTCACCCCTCGGGATCTATCATATAAACTCAAGTTTTATTCGGTGTCTCCTTTACCCACTAAACCTCCTACAGAAAACTGCAACCCACTTCAGTGAATTCACCCTGACCCTGCTTTTTCAGGGAGACCTCTGAAACTATTCCTGGACTAAGATTAAGCTTTCCTAAAAGTTACAACTGACATCTTTTCTCCAGTTGCAAAGGCTGCATGCCTGCTCTCAGACAATCCTGAAAATACCACTGGACTCTGTACTGGGTCTGCTGGCTGTCTGTTGCTTCCTCATTACTACTGTCACATATCTTAACATGTCATGTTTTGTTTTCGAGACAGGGTCTCCCTGTAGCCCCAGCTGTCCTGGAACTCACTATGTAGACCAGGCTGGCCTTGAACTCACAGAGATCCACCTGCCTCTGCTTCCTGAGTGCTGGGATTACAGGCATGCGCCACCACGCCGGGCCAGCATGTCATGTAAAAATCCTGTTCTTGTGTCACTTAAAATTTTTTTTGAGCGGGTGTGGTGGCACATGCCTTTAATCCTAGCACTTGGGAGGCAGAGGCAGGTGGATCTCTGTTGAGTTCACTGGTCTACGGAATGAGTTCCAGGCCAGCTGGGGCTACAGGGAGACCCTGTCTCAAAAAGACACACACACACACACACACATATTTTTTTTAATTTATGTGTATGAGTGTATTGCCTGCATGTATGTAAGTGCACCCATGTCATGCAATACCTGTGGAGGTCAGAAGAGGATGTTGGATCAAGTGGAACTGGAGTTATAGACAGTTGTTAGCCGCTATGTGGGTGCTGGGAATGAAACCCGGGTCCTCTGTAAGAGCAACCAGTGCTCTTAACCACTGAGCCATCTCTCCATATCCACATCTTGTTAATCCGGTTCCTGCCTAAAACACAATCTTACCAGATGTCCAAGAGTCTGTGATTTCTTCAACCACCACAACTGCATGCTCACGGAGGACTGCCTATCTGACTGCTCTTACATGTTAATTGGACTGGTGATATCTACCCAACCATTCCATTAAAATGGACTCTATGACTGGAGAGATGGGTCAGCGGTTAAGAGCAAATGGTGCTCCTTCAGAGGACCAAGGATCAGTTCCCGGCATACCCCTGGTGGTTAACAATCATCCATAACTCTAGTTTCATGGGATCCAATGTTCTCTTCTGGCCTTCATGGGCACTGCACACATATGGTGTGCAGACAAAACCCATATATAGATAAAAGAAAAATAGAATTTTTTTTTTGTATTTTTGAGACAGGGTCTCCCTGTAGCCCCAGCTGGCCTGGAGCTTACTCTGTAGACCAGGCTGGCCTTGAACTCACACAGATCTGCCTGCCTCTGCTTCCAGAGCGCTGGGATTAAAGGCGTGTGCCACCACGCCCAGCATTTTTTTCTTTTTAAATAGAATATTTTTAATAGATTAACAGTCCTTCCCCAAGAACCATTAAAATGGATTCCTATCTTGCTGCACTTACCACTTGTCCAAAACACTCATGAACGAGTGTAACCACAAATTCAGCTTCCGTGCATCTCCTCACTCTTCAGTTGAAAGCAGTTTGATCAGATGCTGGCCACATGAGCCAGGCTTCTGCTTATGCTAAAGCCACAAACCATAAGTAAATGGCTGTTCCCATGGGGACCCTTTAGTCAGGCACCTTCACTCTTCTGTTAGTAAGACAAAGAGAACATCTCTACCTCTAACGAACCCAATTACAAGACTCATGGGTGGTTAACTTTCAGTTCCCCTGATAAAATACTAAATAAACCTCAATTTGAGGTCCAAGAAAATGGCTTACTTGTAAAGTACCCATCCCATAGTCATAAGAGCAAGAAACCGGATCCCAAGGACCAAGTAAAAAGCTGGTGACAGTGCACATGCCTCCGATCCCAGGGGTGAGGAGCTGGAGGCTACAGGATGCCTGGGGAGTGCTGGGCTGCCAGTCTAAGGGAACTGGTGAAGAACTTGTTCAGTGAGAGAGCCTGTCTCAATAAAGAAGGTGGAAAGCCGGGTGTGGTGGCGCACGCCTTTAATCCCAGCACTCGGGAGGCAGAGGCAGGGATCTTTGTGAGTTCAAGGCCAGCCTGGTCTACAGAGCGAGTTCCAGGACAGCTGGGGCTACAGGGAGACCCTGTCTTGAAAAGACCAAAAATAAATAAATAAATAAATAAATAAATAAATAAATAAATAAATAAATAAAATAAAATATAAAGAAGGTGGAGGGGAGCATCAAGATGGCTCATGGGTAAAGGTGCACTTACCTGACAAGCCTGACAAGTTCAGTTCAATCCACACAACCCACATAAGGGTGGAAGGAGAGAACCGACTCCACAAAGACGTCCTCAGGCCTCCACACATGCGTCATGGCAAATGTGAGCCCCTCCACACACATGATATAAACATGCATACCTAACAATAATAAATAAAATTTCTAAATTAAAAAGATAAGGAGGAAAGTGTCATACAGAATCACTTAACATCAACCTCTGGCCTCCAAAAACACGGGGAGACCTTCACACATTCAGATGAACACATACACACACACAAACACACAATCTCAATTCAGTCCACGCTGAGAATCTGCTTGTGCTGAACTACCGCCTGGGAAGAACAGACCATTCTCAGGAAGCTCTTTAAAGTCCCTCCCACTCCACCAAATGACTAACAGAGTCCTAACAGACCACAAAGACTTCCAACTGGTGATGAGAAAATGAAACAGTCTCCATAACAATACGCCCAGAGTGTGAACCCTTCTCAGCAGGGATGTGGTTCCCCCATTTCTTTCCTATCTTAACTCACTCCTTTTTAAGAATGACTCTCTTCTGTGCTGGAATTTCCTAGGTCCCCACTTCCCATGGGGAAATCACTCCGCTGTCAGCTAACTTGACCTACACATGCATCACGGCCTTCATCACACCCAACATCCAAGTTTCCTCTAATAATCGGCAAGCCCTTTATAAGATCTTACCTAAAAGCTCTGCTCACGTGACACCATTCCTACAGTACAGTGGGCATCATGTGCACGTGGGCACAGGGGTGGGTGGACACATGGCATCTTATCCTACCTTGTCAGCCGAATTAGCCATAAAAGTATAACATATCTCAGGGACCCACAAGTCGCTTAATGATCAAGTTCATCCTCTTGCTGTAGGACTCAAAAACCACTGTGCCTCTGTTAAAAGTAACAATAAAAAGATAATGAAGCAACAGTGGTCAGTCAGGAAAAGGAAAGCTGACACAGTTCCCTTCAGAAATTAAGTTCATGAGGAGAAAGGGTTTTAGGATCATGATTAGACTTAGAAGTGTGAGAAAGAACATTAGGTACAATACGCCGGACAGGCCAAGCTTGATGGAGGCCTTAAGAAGGAAAGGTCTCCTTAGAGAGTGGAATGGAGAGATGACCGTTCAGCGCCTAAAAGGTGTACTTACAGATGACCCGAGTTTGATTCCCACCAACCACACAAGACCATTCACAATATGTAACTCCAGATCCAAGGGGATCTCTTATGTTTTGACCACTATGGACACCTGCACTCATGTGGGCACACACACACACACACACACACACACACACAAAACTAAAGATGAATCTTAAAAAAAATCTGGAGAGCCACTTCATTTAGTGTAAGAATTAGTGAGTGAGAAAGTAGGAGAAGAGAGATACAGACGTAAATAAAGGGACTTCTGGGTGGGAGCCCAGAGGAGCCTCTTCAAGGAAAGACCACACACCAATCCTCAGAGGACAGTCAAAGAAAAATCCCCTGAGCAATCCCAAGAACAAAGGAAACAGCAGAGATTTAAATTTCACATCATGTGATTGAGTTCAACAAAACTTACATGACAAAGAGCATGCAGGAGTCAGGTTCCATAATTTAAGAGCTGTCAAGTCACAGCACAGATCGCTTCTTAACACTGTCCAGAGAGAGCAGCACCGAGCTGCAGCAGTCAAGGATAATTTCACCAGGAGAAAAAGCAAACGTGGAAAGTAAGCGCACACTGCAGAGTGGGGGGCGCACAGAGCCGAGGGGCAGAGGCCAGGGGCTTCCTCTATGTGCAGACTTGTCAGTCCTGGTCTGCATTTTTCCTCCCCTCGCCGGGCCCTGTCATCACAGTGGTCCCTTCCTTCCTTTCCCCATACCCCTTGTCCACACCGCAAACCCTTGTCCAAAAGCAGGCTCAGGCGCTCTGGACAGTCACCAACACTGAAGCCGCGCGGAGCCTCCTGGCTCAGCGCCTCGCCAAGAAGCAGCTGCAGCAGGAAATGCCACAGGCGGCCACGCGCGGAACCTGCTCGCCGGGACCGCACAGGACGCGGGTCAGGCTGCTGCCCAGCCCGGGGAGGACCCAGCCCGGCTCCAGCGCCACTGCTCCCGTCTGGGGACAGCCGGCCCCACGCTCACCATGGCGCGGCTCCTGCGCTCCCCCGCTCTCCTCAGCTCCCCGCAGCGGCTCACGGTGCAGCACTCCGGACGCAGCCTTCCGCCACCGAGCAGACCCCGCAGCGTAGACCCCACAACATGGCGGCCGGGTAGAGCCCGCCTCCCGCCTCTAGTCGGCGCTCCTAATTGGGCAGCACCGAGGCCACCCCTGATGCTTAAGTGACAGGACGGCTAAAATGGTGGAGAAGCGCTTTTCTTTTTTTTTCTAAGAAAGCTTTTCTTAGCCCTGGCTTCCTCTCCAGGACAGACCCTGCCCAACCCCAGGAGATTGGCGTCCAAGCAGACCTGCTCCTGGCCTGGCAGAGCAGCTACTGCTGTCTCGAGCAACTCACTAGACACTTCCTGTTCTTCTTCCTCCGCACAGGGTCGCTCATAGGCACGTTCAATGTCCAATGTCATTGTCCCCTAGATTGCCACTTTGACACATTAAGGATTGTGTTAGAACCCAGGTCTCCTCTTCAAGAAGCTGGTCTTTCTAAGTGTCCAGATCTCACAGCCTGACCACACCAGGCTGTGCTTCCCTAGGCTGCACTCCTGCAGCTGTTTTGCCGAGACACAGTTAAGAAGATGTCTCTGCTATGGTTTCACAACCTCTAATTTGTGGTCCTACTCACTACCTGGCTCCTTTATTCTCCTCATCATATAGGCGGGTTATCCCAGACTAAGTCACATGGTGTGAAACTTCCTGCCACCCTCTGAAATAATAATAATAATAATAATAATAATAATAATAAATAGTAAGTCATATATTTCTTTTGTTCTGGGAACTTCTCTGAAGTCTCCTCTTGGCCACCCCTGGTCCCCACACAACAACACCTCGGTCCTGCAGCAAACTTCCCTTAGGTTAAGTCGTCCCTCTTAATGAAGCTCCTTTCTAGGGAAGCTGCTTCTTCTCATTAAGGCTCAATTCATGTCTGCCTCTGACATACTCCTTTTTGGAAGTAGTTTGACAGTTCCAGAAAACTCCATCTTCTGCAGGTAAGCTGAGTAAAACTCATTGGTGAGCTTTAATGTAATCAAACATTGGTTTTGACACTAGAACTTTAAAAAGGGGTAAATGTTGGCTGCTCAGTAACCCCAAAAAGTAAACTGTCAGGGCTGGAGAGATAGCCTAGCGGTTAAGAGCACCGACGCTCTTGCAGAGGACCTGGGTTCGATCCCCAGCACCCACGTGGCGGCTAAGAACCGTCTGTAACTCCAATTCCAGGAGAACTACAGTTCCATGGGAATCCGACACCCTCTTCTGATCTCCGCGGCATTGCACGACATGGGTGCACACACCTGCCTGCAGACAATACATTCATACACATACAAAAATAAATAATAAAAAAATTTTTTTAAAAAGTAAACTGTCACAACAGAAGATAAATTTGTTTATGTAATGTTATTTTGTCTCATGATATTTATAAAGGAAAGCAAAAGGTGAAAGGATATGGAAATAGACTTATTTTTAATAAAGAATGATTTATGTATGAATATTAAGATGAATGTTTGTTCCCAGAATAGAAGGGATAATAAGAATATTTGAGCTTCGCCACCTGGCCTCGGGACTTGGCCGGAGCACTATTGCCGAGCACACCTGCGCGCCCACCGAGGTGCGCGTCGGCGAACCCTGGCGCTGCGCCCTAGACCCCTCTCCCCGTATTTTTTTTCTGGTACTAACCGTCAGTCTCGCACTTTTCTACTGAGATCTATATAGAAAGTTGGTGGCGCAGGGAACAAACAAGGCTCCAGAGAGCTCCACCTAGTTCACAGGATAAAAATCCCTCAGCAGAACTGGAGTCAGCAATGGCTAAGCCCCAGGTGGTGGTGGCTCTGTGCTAATGTCTAAGCTGTCTGCGAACGCCCCCGAATTTTACCCATCAGGTTAGTCTAATTATACAGAATCCTATGAGGATGGTTGTGAAGATTACCCCACTCTAACAGAATATGTCCAGTACTTTCTGAATCATCTTACAGAGCAGCCTGGCAGTTTTGAAAGAGAAATTGAACAATTTGCAGAAACTTTGAATGGATGGGTTACAACAGATGACGCTTTGCAAGAACTTGTCGAACTCATCTAACAACAGGCTATGTCTATGCCAAATTTCTCCTATATGGGAGCTCGCCTGTGTAAATTACCTGTCCCACCATCTGACAATTAGCCCACAGAGTGGCAACTTCCGCCAGTTGCTACTTCGAAGATGTCGAACCGAATAAGAAATTAAAGATCAAGCTGCAAGAGGGGATGAAGTGACTCGAAAACGGTTTCATGCATTTGTACTATTTCTGGGAGAACTTTATCTTAACCTAGAGATCAAGGGAACAAATGGACAGGTTACAAAGGCAGATATTCTTCAGGTTGGTCTTCGGGAATTACTGAATGCTCTCTTCTCTAATCCCATGGATGACAACTTAATTTGTGCAGTAAAATTACTAAAGTTGACAGGGTCAGTTTTAGAAGATACTTGGAAGGAAAAGGGAAAGTCTGATATGGAAGAAATTATTCAGAGAATTGAAAATGTTGTCCTAGATACAAACTGCAGCAGAGATGTAAAACAGATGCTCTCTTTTTTTTTTTCAGACCATGAATAATACTTTATTTTTTATACTTCTTTTTTTTCATTTTTTACAAATAGTATAATTTATGAGTACAAGCATCCTATATGTAAAACCAATTTGCAAGCAGTTGTGCCCAAACCCACACAGCCCATGGGTCCCACCGTCCAGTGGGGGGGGGGCTTGTATGTTAATCAAGTTGATCAGATGAGTGTCCAGACTAATATTGCTGTAGTTTCGTCATTCCCCCCATCGCAGCCCTTACATTTACACACCCCCTCTTCCCAGATTGTTCCCTAGGCTTAGAAAAGGGGATGAAGAAGCAAAACAGTCTACTTTCTCTGGAGCAACAGATGCTTTTAAAGCTTGTAGAACTCCGATCAAGTAACTGGGGTAGAGTACATGCAACATCAACATACAAGCTACACCTGAAAATGATCTTTGGCTTATGAATTAACCAACATTTTATACATCTGATGGTGTTCCATTCACTGCAGCTGATCCAGATTACAAGAGAAATATCAAGAGTTACTTGAAAGAGAGGATTTTTTTTCTAGATTATGAAGAAAATGGAACAGATTTATCAGGAGGGGTGATCCATATTTGGATGATGTTGATGATGAGATGGACCCAGAGATTAAAGAAGCTTATGAAAAGTTTCATTTGGAATCAGAGCATAAGCGAAAACAGTAAAGTTAAATTTGAGCATATCAGTTTTTTTTTTTTTTTTTTTTTTGGTCTTTTTGAGACAGGGTCCCCTGTAGCCCCAGCTGTCCTGGAATCCACTCTGTAGACCAGGCTGGCCTTGAACTCACAAAGATCCGCCTGCCTCTGCCTCCCAAGTGCTCGGATTAAAGGCGTGCGCCCAACGCCCGGCGAGCATATCAGTTTTTAAAAACAGTTTAGGTATGGTGAATTAGCAGACCAGAGGAGAGCAAGAAAATGTGTCAGACTTATACCAAATTAAAGATGTTGAGTTATGTTACTAATGTATGCAACTTTAATTTTGTTTAACACTATCTGCCAAAATATAACTTGTTCCCTATAACTTAAAAGTTTATATAATATATTATTTTATATTATATATAATAGTTTATTATGTACAGTTAATTCTACTGTTTTGGCTACAATAAAATGCATTTTGAAAATAAATGAAATGTTGAAGGTGAATTTTTGTAGCTGGTTAGATGCTTATTGTTTGCTTTCTCTTTTTTTCTTGAGGGGAAAAAGTCTTAGCCCGGAAACTTATTACTGCAAAGATGTAGCATTCTTTTTTAGACT
This sequence comes from Rhizomys pruinosus, assembly GCA_009823505.1. Classification (NCBI taxonomy): domain Eukaryota; kingdom Metazoa; phylum Chordata; class Mammalia; order Rodentia; family Spalacidae; genus Rhizomys; species Rhizomys pruinosus. The sequence continues at coordinate 1,761,343 of VZQC01004541.1, forward strand.
ATTATAGTTTTTATTTTAGTTTGAAATTTGTGTTTCAGTAAATTGAGTTTCAAATATTAATCACGATCATGAAAATCTTTAGCACCAAAGTCTTGCAATATATTAACAACTGATTTACATATGTAGATGCTATTTGATACCAAGGCTTTAAAATGTCATTAATGAGGGGTGGAGGGGGTTTAGAGCTCCAGCTAAAACCAAAACTTCATTGAGGTTTTATTCTAGTTCAAAAATCATTCACTTTTTGTTCATTCACCCAACTTCATTACCCCAATATGGCTTCTTCATTTTTTTTTTTTTTTTTTTTTTTGGCTTTTTTTTTTATTTTTTTTTTTGAATTTTTTTTTTTTTTTTTTTTTTTTTTTGGTCTTTTCGAGACAGGTGTTCTGTAGCCCCAGCTGTCCTTGGAACTCACTCTGTAGACCAGGTGGCCTTGAACTCACAAAGACCGTCTGCCTCTGCCTCTTAGTGCTAGGATTAAAGGCGTGCGCACCACACCCGGCTTGCATTGACTTTTTTACTAGAGAATTTACTAGATACTTGTCATTCAAATTTTCATCTGCTTTATAATTGATACCTTTAAGATCACTTTTCTAATACTTTTACTGTAATGTACCACCTCAGCCCTGTTTAATGTTTTTACCTAATGTCAAATCTTTTTTCCAACTAACTAAAAATGAAACTTATTTATAAAGGGTTGCTTGTAAATATGCATGTAAATAGTTCTGTTAATAACACATTGTTTTACATTTGGTACATCTGTGTCTGCTTATACAGTCAGTGTTCTCACTTTTCTGCTTGTTTGTTCAGTCTGAATTAAAATTAGACTTTGTGGAAAAAAAGAATATTTGAACAAGTAATGAAGTTCTGAGCAGGTTTATTAAAACTGACTGACTAAATAAATCAATGCCAAGTTGAAAAATGCTTTAAATGTTTGGACTGTAAATGTTTGGTGTGCATATGTCTGCCTAGCACACCAAATTGAGAAACACTAGAAGAATATAAAAATTTGAAAAAATGGTTTGTTTGGTAACATAGAAAAATTTTTTTGCCAAGAATTATTTTGGTAGCCAGGATGGTGAGAGACTGAAAATAAATTTAATTACCAAAGGCAAGTCCTGTGCTCCTTGGTAGCCACACTACAGAGATACAGAGTTGTCATTATGATAATTGCTGTTGTAGCCAAAAAAAATTTTAAGTCAGCTCCTTTGGCTTGTACCACATACCCAATTACAGCCTCAGATTTGTGAATGCAGACAAGTATTGGGGTTTTCTGGTTTGGGGATTTTTTTTTATTTCTCTGTAACAACAAATACCAACTTATGAAATGTGCTTTATATTGTCATTAGAACAGAGGGTGCTTTCTTCTGCAAACAACATGATAATTTGACTCAAAAGGAGCCAGGTTTCTGTATCCCAGAAACAGTAATTTCAGTGAGCTTGGTTTGGACCCTAATCAGCTGGTTTTCCTGTCTATATGTATGTGATAAAATCTCTTGTCCCTTCTTCTGAAAGACAATAAATCAGGACATGGAAGCTTAGGAAAGACTTTGTTTGTAATAGAACAGACTTCTTGTTTTTTTTTGTTTTTGTTTTTGTTTTGTTTTTGTTTTTCTTTTCGAGACAGGGTCTCCCTGTAGCCCCAGCTGTCCTGGAACTTGCCTTGTAGACCAGGCTGGCCTTGAACTCACAAAGATCCGCCTGTCTCTGCCTCCCAAGTGCTAGGATTAAAGGCGTGTGCCACCACGCCCGGCTTGAACAGACTTCTTAAAATCTCTAAGGTCAAACTTCAGTCAGACCTCTACTTAAATTAGTTCTTGTTAATAATTTTTTTTTTTTTCCTTTTCGAGACAGGGTCTCCCTGTAGCCCCAGCTGTCCTGGAACTCACTCAACTGACCTTGACAATAAAAGGAGAATTAATTTTGGCCAACTTCATGGTTTTAAACACCGAACAGGAAAGCCTAACCAAAGATTAGAGGAATTAGTATGTTTCTTTAATAGTCTAGTGGATTATACTTCCCATGCATTAGGTTTAAGTTAATATAAACTAGCAGTCAAGAGAAAGAAGCCCACTACTATTCTGAACCATTGCACCATGCTTAACTGTCTCCAAAGATCCCCTTAGTGAAGCAACCTATATGATTGTACAAGCTACTGCCTGAGACCAAATCAAAGGTATGTTCCTGATCAATACCATGAGAAGATGCCCTCTTCCAACTGACACTAAACCACCCCCTTTTTCTGATGACTTCTCTTAGCTTGAAGCAGTTTGACTTATAATGTCCTCCTTCCCAGTCTATTCCTCTTCAGGGTCTAGAACGAAGGGAGACCTCCATTAATTCCTAAACTATAGTAAAAGATTTCTTTTTTTTTAATTTTTATTTATTTTTGTATGTGTATGAGTGTACTGTCTGCGTGAAAGATTTCTATTGGTTATGTTCTTGAGAGATCCTAGCCAATAAAGCACCATTTATAAAATCTACTGGATACAAATGAAAGTGGAGCTTTGCTAGAATGTTTCATTAGTCACTTTTCTTCTTGCTATGACCAAATGCATAAAGAAAGCCACTTAAGGAAGCAAGGGCTTATTCTGGCCCAACATTTGAAGGATGAGTACATCATGGTAGTGAAGGTATGGGGACATGTTAGATCTGGTTGAGGTGGTAGGAGCATGAGGTATCAGGTCACATAACATCTGCAGTAAGGAAGCTGGGGAAGATGGTGCCCCATATTCAGTTTGCTGTTTTTGATCAACCAAGGAAAAAATATTTGGGGGCTAATTTAATAATGTTAATTATTAATGAGAATTACTTATCAGTAAATTTGCTACCAAGTAAATTATGCTTTAAAAAAACATAATGTTGGGGCTGGAGAGATGGCTCCGTGGTTAAGAGCACTGACTGCTCTTGCAGAGGACTCTGGTTCAATTCCCAGCACTCACATGGTGGTTAAGAACCAACTTTAGGGGGCTGGAGAGATAGCCTAGCGGTTAAGAGCACTGACGCTCTTGCAGAGGACCCGGGTTCGATCCCCAGCATCCACATGGCGGCTAAGAACCGTCTATAACTCCAATTCCAGGAGAACTCCAGTTCCAGGAGAATCCGAGACCCTCTTCTGACCTCCGCGGCATTGCACGACACGGGTGCACAGACCTGCATGCAGACAATACATTCATACACATACAGAAATAAATAAAAAAAAAAAAAAAAAAAAAAAAAAAAAAGAAACCCAACTTTAATCCGCGTTCCAGGGGAATCCGATGCCTTCTTCTGACCTCCTGCGGCATTGCACGACAGGGTGCACAAACCTACATGCAGACAGTACATTCATACACATAAGAAGTTAAAAGCCGGGGCTGGAGAGATGACCTAGCGGTTGAGAGCGCTGACCGCTCTTACAGAGGACCCGGGTTCGATCCCCGGCACCCACATGGCGGCTGAGAACCGTCTGAAACTCCAATTCCAGGAGAACTCCAGTTCCAGGGGAATCCGACAAAAATGAATAAAATAAAATAAAAATTAAAAAAAAAAAAAAAAAGAAGTTAAAAGCCAGGCGTGGTGGTGCATGCCTTTAATCCTAGCATTTGGGAGGCAGAGGCAGGCGGATCTTTGTGAGTTCAAGGCCAGCCTGGTCTACAGAGCGAATTCCAGGACAGCTGGGGCTACAGGGAGACCCTGTCTCGAAAACACCAAAAACAAAAACAAAAACAACATACTGTTGCTAAAATTCCTCCTGGGAAGCACTAACAAAGTCTGGCCCCTTCCTCCCTTGTGAGTTTATTGGGCTTACTAACAGAGCAGTGAGTGAGGGGTTACTTATAGGAGAGATGGGTACCCCTCACTTCTAAGGCTGTACTGGAATGTCCACAGCCAGGCCTGGATCCTGTGACCTCCCGGCAGCTGCACAAATGGCTAGAGTGCACTCCATGGCATTTTTTACTTGTATAACCTTCATCCACCCCTAGGCAGCTAGGGGTGACTGGTAGGTTGGGAGGAGTGGTTCACTTTCCCTGCCCCTCCTTTTTTTGTGGAAGGTCAACAGTCAACAAGTTTATAACTGTGGGCAAGCAGTTACAACCAAGTTGGAGAAGAAGCATCTATTCATAGCTTGCCAGAGGACAATTCTATGCAGCACATAAGCTTACGTAGAACATGAATACATATACAGTTTTATAGAAGATAGATTTTAGTAACTAAGATTTTGTAAGTACTCTTTGTTGAGATTGTATTTCCTGTCATTCTCATCCTGAAAAGGAAACAACACAAAATCTCCAGGAAACTTATACATCATTTATTTATTTATTTATTTATTTATTTATTTATTTATTTATTTATTTGAGACAGGGTCTCTTTAGCCCCAGCTGTCCTGGGAACTCACTATATAGACCCAGCTGGCTTTGAACTTACAGAGATCTGCCTGCCTCTGCCTCTCAAGTGCTGGGATTAGAGGTGTGTGCCACCACACTTGGCTATACATCTGTTATTTTACTTGTAGTCTGTCCTTAATAAAAACTCCATATTTAATAGGTTTATGTCAAGAACACTTGAAAAAGAAACAATTTTACCATCAGTGAACATCACACAACTGAAATAAAAATTTTATATAATATATACTAATTTAGTACCCATTTTGAAAGAAAATCCCAATATATTTTATGCTTTTAATGAATGTTGTTTTGTATAAACAATCAGCACTTAATAATTTTGTGAAACAATTAATAGACACAGATAATGTTCAATAGATTTTAAAATGTATAGGTTCCCCAAGGTTATAAGACCTTTACATCATCAAAATACCCATATTTATAAATCTGTACATATATATTTTTTAATTGAGCATGCCCAAAATAAAATCAATAATTCATTTTTTTAATTTAATTTTTATTTTTGTATGTGTATGAATGTACTGTCTGCATGTAGGTTTGTGCACCCGTGCCGTGCAATGCTGCAGAGGTCAGAAGAGGGTCTCGGATTCCCCTGGAACTGGAGTTCTCTTGGAATTGGAGTTACAGATGGTTCTTAGCCGCCATGTGGGTGCTGGGGATGGAACCCAGGTCCTCTCTCTGCAAGAGCAGTCGGTGCTCTTAACCGCTAGGCTATCTCTCCAGCCCAAAATCAATAATTCTTGTGCACAATAAAAGGAATGAGAAAGATGGCTGGGCATGGTGGCATACACCTTTAATCCCAGCTGCAGAGGCAGGCAGATCTCTGTGAATTCAAGGCCAGTTTGTTCTATATAGAGAGTTCCAGGACAGCGGGGCTACAGGAAGACCCTGTCTCAAAAAGACCAAGATGATGATGATGATGATGATGATGATAATAATAATAATAATGATAAAGAATAAAAACAGAAGAGGCCACAGTTTGTTTAAAAAATTGTTTTGATAAAAAATACAAGAAAACAATTATAGACACACATGGCACGATTAAGTGAGGTCTCAAACAAACATGAGGACACTTAACCATAGACATATACGACATTTACATGAAATCTCAAACAACACATGAAAATGGTTATCATAGTCACATACGACATAATTATATGAAAACTAGGTGCACCCCAAACACGATAATCAACAAGTTAGATTATGCAAGCAGGCACAGCTCAAGTCATGAAGAAGGCAGTTGTTTGGCTCAGAAGAGAGTGCTATGTTGCATTATTTTACTAAAAGAACATGGATTCCACATCACATACAAAAGATAATGTAGTAAATTAATATTACTGTGTACACATTTAGGCTTTGTAGGTTCCCAAGTGAACTTAATAAAAAACATCATTTACAGAATTTAGGTTTTGATGTTTATAAGAAATCTCATGAGGATGACAGTGAAGGTGATGTGAAAATGAAAGATGGGAGGCCAACTTTAGGAGCAGATTGTTCTTTATTAAAAACAATGAAGGTGGCAATAGTTTCTTCAGGATTTGAAACTGGGCCAGCTCAAGGCACAGTTGGTGGGCTGTTTATAAGGGTCAGGGGATTGGGAAAGGGGGAGATGAGTAGGGGTATTTTCTTTATTTTTTTATTTTTTATTTTTTTGGTCTTTTCGAGACAGGGTCTCCCTGTAGCCCCAGCTGTCCTGGAACTCACTTTGTAGACCAGGCTGGCCTTGAACTCACAAAGATCCGCCTGCCTCAGCCTCCCAAGTGCTAGGACTAAAGGCGTGTGCCACCACGCCCGGCTGAGTAGGGGCATTTTCATAGTTCAGTAAGTGCTAGTGACATGGTTTGGAAATGTGAGACAATAGAGGCTGTTATTTACTTTACCAGATAACACAGTCTCTGGGTTGAGTGCTTTACACAGTTTCTGGGTTGGAAATTCACTCAGATCTGAGGTTTACCTAGGGTTCACTTGACTGGTATGGGAACATTTGAAAGTTAGCTTAGGGCTCTTTTAAGTCCAGGCATTTATCCTTCAATGCTTTTTGAGTTCTGGGGTTGCACAGGCACAACATCAATAGCTTGTCCTGCTATTTCTTGGGATTCAAATGTGGAGCCTGAGTGATAAGGGGTGAGCAGTCTGTTAGATGTAGAAGATGAGGTGTGGTTATCAGTTTGTGAAAACACAACCCAAAATTACCCTTCAGGAATTAGGCTTATTCGGAAAAAGGCCTCCAGACAATAACCAGCTCTCGAGGTGGGGCAGCATTAGAAAAGAACAGTAGAATGTACATCAGAGGCAAATATGAAGGGGACAGGCTTCCCTTTAAAACCGGTAAAGTAGCTTCATTAAGCTGGGCATGGTGACACATGCCTGTAATCCCAGCACTTGGGAGGGAGAGGCAGGCGGATCTCTGAGTTCAAGGCCAGCCTGGTCTACAGAGTGAGTTCCTAGCCAGTTGAGGCTATATAGGGAGACCCTGTCTCAAAAAAAAAAAAAAGACAAAAGAGGTACAACTTAAACTCTGTAAGTTTGCTGCAGAAGGGGTGGGGGTGGGGCAGTGGCCCAGGGGAGACTTCAGAGAAATTCCCAGAACAAAAGAAATATGTCTAACTTTTTATCCTTTCATGGGGTAGCAGGAAGTATCACCATGTGACTTAGTCTGGGATAGCTTACGTGATGAGAGTGGAGAAGCCAGGTATAAGGCAGCAGCATCGTTTACCCAGTGCTAGGCACAGAGGAATGTCAGAGTGATGCAGGAACTGAGTTCTTTAATTAGCAAATAGCCAGCATTGGAAAGAGGGTGCAGGCCCAAAAGAATTGTCAACCCTCAGGAGAGGTGGACCAGGGTTTATAAACTTAAAACCACAACTACAGTGTGTCAGGGACAAAGCAATAATCATAGCTGTGACATAACAGAGGCAGGTTCCATAGTTATACCGTAACAGTGGCAGGTCAGTGCACAGGAAGTTTTCAGTTAACAAAAAAATCTCTAAGTTTTAATTAAGAAGAACAATTTTCTCACAATTGTAGAAACAACGGTTCCCTACAGCTGCAGATGGTGTTCTGAATGTCTGAATGTTAAGTTTCCCAGTATTAAACTGGTAAAGTAGCTTCATTAAGCTGGGCATGGTGGCACGCGCCTGTAATCCCAGCACTTGGGAGGGAGAGGCAGGCAGATCTCTGAGTTCAAGACCAGCCTGGTCTAGGTAGGAACAATGTACTCCTTGAGAAACTGCTGCAGGGGCAGCCTGTATGGGACCACTCTGCCTGAGTAGCTGTGGTTAGCAGCTTCAGGTCCTAAGGTGTGTGTGGGGGGGGGG
>VZQC01004541.1:1783229-1795248 GCA_009823505.1 Rhizomys pruinosus
TGTGCATACAAGCATCTCCAACTGGACTATGGGAACCTTGGGTTGTTCAAAATTTGGACATAGATACTTGCAAATTGGTTTTACATGAATGTTACTTACATTCATTGCTTATGCTTAATAATTTGGCTCACTTCAAAAAAAATGCACCAATTACCTAATTGTATGGCAAACTGAGTAACATCAATGTTATCTGAAAACAACTGTGTTATTATATTGTAGAATCCCCTAAAAAATAAACAAATAAAAGAGGAAAATAAAAAAGAATGGTTGTTAGCTACCATGGGTGCTGCTAATTGAACTCAGGTCATTTGCCAGAGCAGTCAGTGCTCTACTGATGGGCCATCTTTCCAGCCTGGAAGTTCAGTTTTATAAGTAAGAATGTCATCTTAACGCCTGGTGTGGTGGTGGCAGCATGCTTTTAATACCAGCACTTGGGAGGCAGAGGCAGGTGGATCTCTGTGAGCTGAAGGCCAGCCTGGTCTACATAGTGAGTTCCAGGACAGCTGGGGCTACAGGGAGACCCTATTTCAAAAAGACAAAAAAAAAATATCATCTTACCTTATTATGTTAAGGAACAAGGATTTCTTGGAATTGAAGCTCTTCTCTGATTTGGAATATTGAAAGGGAAGAGTGTGGTATATAAATCAGGCACAATTCATATACACTAAAGCCTCAAACCAATTTTTCAGGAATTTCTAATTCATCAAAATTTTCTTTTACTACATTTTAGGAAATAAATGTGAAGATGAGAATATTGAAGACCAGTATAAAAGTTCTGGAAAAAAAAAACAAGATAATTTGAAAAAAAATAGAAAGCAAAATTCTTTGAAAGAAATTTAAAAACATTTATTGTAGTATTTATGTGGGTGTTCTCATGGAGCTGGAATTATAAGAGGTTGTGAGGTGCCCAGCTTGGGTGCTGGCAACCAAACTCTGGTTGTCTGGAAAAGCAGCATATGTGCTTAAGAGCTGAGCCATTTATCTCTCCAGGCCTCCACTTAAGGTATTTTAATGTGATCATTTATGAATGAAGATTAAAAAATAAGTACAACTTTGTTTTCTCTTATTTAGGAAATGTAACATGTACCTCTATGTAAGAATGCTGTTCAGTGTTTGCAAGGCATTTCATGTGCAAATAGTACTTGGAAGTCATGTTAGCAAATGTCACTCCTTTTTATCATAGCTTTGTAGGGTCCATATTGTAGATTTATCATTCTGTTTAGTGTCAAACCATTTAGATATGGCACAAGACATTTACCTGATTTTGAGAATAACGTATGACCTATACCTTGTAATAAACAGTAATAAATTGACTTTTACTAATGTACTTGTCATTTTCAGAGAGGTTCTGTGTTTGAGATACTCTGTGAGCATAAAGAAGATCTTCAGGATGGAGAAACTTTCAGTTGGATAGCAGATATCAATATGATTATGAAGATTTCTAGAGACCTAACATTGTGTGAAAACAATATATTTGGATTGTTTATTTATTTATTTATTTATTTTGGTCATTTTGAGACAGGGTCTCCCTGTAGCCACAGCTGGCCTGGAACTCACTCTGTAGACCAGGCTGGCCTTGAACTCACAAAGATCAGCCCGCCTCTGCCTCCTGAGTGCTGTGATTAAAGGCGTGTGCCACCATGCCCTGCTGAGTTGTTTTTTTTTTAACACATTTTTAAAAACGTGTGTGTGTGCATGTGTACACATGCCCATGTGCATGGCCACCAATCACCAATGGGGGTTAGAAGAGATCCCCTAGAGCTGGAGCTACCAGTGATTGTGAGCTGAATGTGGGTGCTGGGAACTGAGCTCCAGTCTTCTGCAAGTGCAACAAGCATTCTTAGCCACTGCTTAGCCATCTCTCAAGTCCCTGAAATAAAATTTCAATTTTCTTTTCCTTCAGAACCTGTTTTCCAAGGAGGTCCTTATCAAAACCCATATAGCTGGTATAAAATTTAGTACCTTATGAAACTTTTTATGACTCCAGTGAATTTATATATATATATATANTAGAATGTAAGGGCTGCGGAAGAGATCTGGGCGTGAATCATGAGACTACAGCAATATAGCACTGGACTCCTAATGAAACATGCTCTGTGCAACAAGCATCTCCAACTGGGACTTATGGGACACCTGGAGTTGTTCAAAATTTGACATTAATACTTGCAAATTCGCCGGGTTTACACATGAATGTTACTTTACATTCATTGCTTATGCATAATAATTTGGACTTCAACTTTCACCAAAAAAACAGCCAAACAATACCTATTGTCGTATGGCCACTAATAACACAAGGAACACCAATTTTATCTGAAAACAACTGAGTTATTATGTAGATCCCCTAAAAATAACAAATAAAAGAGGAAATAAAAGAAGGTTTGTTAGCTACCAGAGGTGCTGCTAATTGAACTCAGGTCATTTGCCAGAGCACAGGCTCTACTGATGGGCCATCTTTCCAGCCTGGAAGTTCAGTTTTATAAGTAAGAATGTCATCTTAACGCCTGGTGTGGTGGTGCAGCCATGCTTTTATACCAGCACTTGGAAGATGCAGTGGATCTCTGTGAAATCATGGCCAGCTTGTTCTACATAGAGTTCCAGACAGCTGGGTACAGGAAGACCCATTTACAAAACAAAAAAAAAATCATGCATAACCTTATTTATGTTAAGAAACAAAAATATCTTGGAATGAAGCTCTCTCTGATTGGAAATATAAAGGAAGAGTGTGAGTATAGTAAATAGGCACACATTCATATACACAAAGCCTAAACCACGATTTTTTTTCATGGAGATTCGTAATCAATCAAAATTTTTCTTTATACTACAGGTTTTAGGGAATAAATGTGAAACATGAGATATGAAGACCAGATAAAAGTTCTGGGAAAAAAAAAAACAAAAGCATAATTTGAAAAAATAGAAAGCAAAATCTTTGAAAGAAATTTTAGACAAACATTATTTGTATTTATTGGAGCTTTCCATGGACGGAATTATACAGAGTTGAGTAGCTGTAGGTGCCATGCTGCCAGGTGCTGCAACCAAACTCTGTTGTCTGGAAAAAAACTAACATATTGCTTAAGAGCTACCATTTTCTCTCCAGGCCTCCACTTAAGGTATTTTAATGTGATCATTTATGAATGAAGATTAAAAAATAAGTACAACTTTGTTTTCTCTTATTTAGGAAATGTAACATGTACCTCTATGTAAGAATGCTGTTCAGTGTTTGCAAGGCATTTCATGTGCAAATAGTACTTGGAAGTCATGTTAGCAAATGTCACTCCTTTTTATCATAGCTTTGTAGGGTCCATATTGTAGATTTATCATTCTGTTTAGTGTCAAACCATTTAGATATGGCACAAGACATTTACCTGATTTTGAGAATAACGTATGACCTATACCTTGTAATAAACAGTAATAAACACTTTACCTTGTAATTTACTTGTCATCAGAGATTCTTGTTTAGAACTCTGTAGCATAAGAAGATCTTCAGGATGGACGAAACTTTCCAGATTGAGATAGCAGATATCAATCTTATGATTATTAAATTCTAGGACTCTAACATTGGTGTGAAAACAATATATTTGATTGACTATTTATGATTTATTAGTATTTGTCATTTGAGACAGGTCCCTCTAGCCCAGCTGGCCTGGAACTTGATATGTAGACCTGTAGACCAGCTGGCCTTGAACTCACAAAACCACCCGCCCTCTGCCTCCTATGCTGTGATTAAAGGGGTGTCCACCATCCCTGCTGAGTTGTTTTTTTTAACACATTTTTAAAAACGTGTGTGTGCAGTTCACAATCCCAATGTGCACCATGGCCACCACACCAATAGAGGTTTAGAAATGAGATCCCCTAAGAGTGGGAGCTAACCAGTATGTGAGCCTGAATTGTGAGTGCTTGGAACTGAGCTCCATCTTTGCAAGTATGCAACAAGCATTTTTAACTGTTTAGCCATCTCTCAAGTCCCTGAAATAAAATTTCAATTTTCTTTTCCTTCAGAACCTGTTTTCCAAGGAGGTCCTTATCAAAACCCATATAGCTGGTATAAATTAACCGTATAAACTTTTTATGACTCCAGGAATTTATATATAATATATATATATATATATATATATATATGCATGTAGCATTTTAAGGTTCTAGGAATCATTTCATAGGTCAAAAAATACTATTTTGATGTCTCAAGAAGTTAAGAACATCTAAGTTTATAAGGCAGCATACATTTATGCGGTCTTTACATATACACACATGAAACACTTGCATTCACACATCCAGACAATCCCCCCTCCCCCACACATGAACACACAAACACATATATTTGGTCTTTTTGAGATAGGGCCTCCTGTAGCCCTAGCTGTCCTGGAACTCACTCTGTAGACCAGCTGGCCTTGAACTCACAGAGATCTGCCTGCCTCTGCCTCTTGGGTGCTGGGATTAAAGGCATGCGCCTCCACGCCCGGCTGTCCTTTTTGACACAAATGCTGTCTCATTGAGTGTATTTGTGATTCTAGTGGTTTTAGCTGTATTTTTTATGTTTTATATACTAATTCAAGAATATTTTATTGGATAGCTTGGCATTTGCCAATTTTCCATGTTACTACAGGATATTTTACTGGTAAAAACATTTTCATATTTAAGAAGAGAAATATTTGGTTGAAAAGTATTTATTTATTTATGTATTTATTTTTTATTAAAATTTTTTTTTGTATGTGCATGAATGTACTGTCTGCATGTAGGTTTGTGCACCCGTGTCATGCAATGCCACGGAGGTCAGAAGAGGGTGTTGGATTCCCCTGGAACTGGCGTTCTCCTGGAATTGGAGTTACAGATGGTTCTCAGCCGCCATGTAGGTGCTGGGGATTGAACCCGAACTTGGGTCCTCTGCAAGAGCAGTCAGCACTCTTAACCACTAGGCCATCTCTCCAGCCCCCCAAAAAACTTTCAACTAACTATTTCTCTTCTTAAAATGAAAATATTTTTACCAGTGAAGTAGAGGAATTTTAAAATTATTTATATTTTATGTGTATGCATGTATTGCCTGCATGTATGTAAGTGTACCCATGTCACACAATGCCCACAGAGAACAGAAGGGGGCATTGGATCCCCTGGAACTAGAGTTATGGACAGTTGTTAGCTGCCATGTGGGTGCCGGGATTTGAACCCAGGTCTTCTACAAGAATGACCTGAGTGCTTAACTGCTGAGCCATCTTTCCAGCCCTAAAACAGAGGAATTGTTAAAAGTTGCTATCTCAAAATTTTATAAGATCATGATTATGTGGCAGTTAACACTCATACTCAAGGAGACACAAGTCAACAAACGTACTTGCCTTTAATATAGTTTAAGTTGAATTTCTTCCTGGCTATATTTGGAGTGACCAGGCAAAACTTATATCTGCAATCAGTTTGTTTCTGTCAAACTATTTGAAATACTTAAATATATCCTCTCTTATATTGATACAGCCACTTCAGGTTTTTTCTTCCTACTATGTCTTAGTATTCTGGGTCTATAGTACCTTTGTCCGGGATCCAATATATTAACACCCCTCACCAATCATTACATGGTATTAAAATATGGGACTCCCTTGTAACCCCTGGAGCGGCTGTCAGCTAGCTCCTGGGCAATACTTTTGACTGCACTTTCTGCTGTTTATATAAAACAGTATTCATTAAAATAAATTAATAATTTCAGAAAACTATAAATTTAATGTTATGTACAAAGATTTTAATTAAAGGTTACTTCTAAAGCAAGTTCTAATAAGTATATGGGGTTTTTTTTTTTTGGTCTTTTCAAGACAGGGTCTCCCTGTAGCCCTAGCTGTCCTGGAACTCACTCTGTAGACCAGGCTGGCCTTGAACTCAACACTTAGATTTTTAAATCTCAACACTTAGATTTTTAAAACAAATTATATTGAGATTTTTAAAAATTAATATCCAATTGTTCTGGGTCATTATGCCAATACTGTTTCCAACATTGAGTCTTGTGTCCAGCTGGCCTGACTGGACACCCTCACTCTTGTCTTTCTTCCACTTGGTTGTTCAGTCAAAATTAGCTCTTTGTCAGCTACCCCATTCTTTTTTTAATGCTTCTTTTAGATTTATTTAATTTTTTTGTTCTACGTGTGTGTTTTGCCTGCAGGTGCACCGTGTGCATTCCTGGTGCTCCAGAGGCCAGAAGAGGGTGTTAGATCCCTTAGAACTGGAGCTACAGATGGCTGTGACCTGCCATGTAGGAACTGTGTCCTTTGCAAGATCAGGTCAGCAGGTGCTATTACCTGCTGAGCCATCTCTCCAGGTGCTCCCCTGTTCTTAATGCGGCTAGATTCTTTTTGTAATTATTTTGGTTACATAATAAGACTTTGGCTATTTATTTATTTATTTATTTATTTATTTATTTATTTATTTATTTATTTTTGGTCTTTTTGAGACAGGGTCTCCCTTTAATCCTAGCTGGCTGGAGCTGGTCTATAGACCAGGCTGGCCTTGAACTCACAGACATCTGCTTGCTTCTGCCTTCTGAGTAGTGGGAGAAATTTTCTTTTTTGTCTCTCAAGACAGGGTCTCCCTGCAGCCCCAGCTGTCCTGGAACTCACTCTGTAGACCAGGCTGGCCTTGAACTCACAAAGATCTGCCTGCCTCTGCCTCCAAAGTGCTAGGATTAAAGGCATGTGCCACCACGCCCGGCTTGATAGCATCTTAATTTAATGTATTGAAGACTTAGGGAGGTACTTTACCTAGCCGATGTCTCTAAATTTGTACTATTTCCAGGGTGACGTTGATGTCTTAGTGGAAACATGTCTTCAACAGCACTGTTGGAGAGCATTTAGAAAACCAACGAAGACCCCAGAGCTAAATCAAATGTTAATCATGTAAATTTATTAAGGAAACAAAAAATGGCACAAAGACAAATGGTCTTGGTGCCCGATTATGACTGGCTGTCAGACATACTGTTTTGCCAATCTGACTGCAGCCCCAATTATGTTAAGGGGGGTAGCTTTTAAAGAGGAGGCCAACAGCCGGGCATGGTGGTGCATGCCTTTAATCCCAGCACTTGGGAGGCAGAGGCAGGTGGATCTCTTATGAGTTCAAGGCCAGCCAGGTCAACATAGCAAGCTCCAGGCCAGCTGGGACTAAAGGGAGACCCTGTCTCAAAAAGACCAAAAAAAAAGAGGAGGTCAACAGATCAAAGCTGCCTTGTACTTCTGGCTCACTTAGAAAATGTCAGGGTGCCTGAGGGCTGGAGAGATGGCCTAGTGGTTAAGAGTGCCGACTGCTCTTGCAGAGGACCGGGGTTCGATCCTCAGCACCCACATGGAGGCTAAGAACCGTCATTAACTCCAGTTCCAGGGGAATCCGACACCCTCTTCTGACCTACACCACATTGCACGACATGGGTGCACCAACCTACATGCAGACAGTACATTTGTACACATAAAAATAAAAAATTAAGAACATGTCAGGGTGCCTTTAAGCAAGATAAGCGAGTTTACAGAAGCCCAAACCCAGCAGTTAATTATATCTATGTTTCAAGATTTGGATGTGCAGCTGTGCAGTAGCCAAGGTCTGGGATGCCTGGAATCTGCTGTGTAACTGTGAACTAAGAATAAAATAAACAGTTTTCCTGTTCAAAATGGAGTTTTTTTCCTGATCATTGCAACACTTATTTTTCAAACTTGGCTCCTTGAAATGTTCATTGTACACGTTTGCGTTTTGAATTCTGCTTGTAAAACTTTTTGTTGACATTCTGCAGAAGTAGAATTTATAACAAAAGGATGCACATGGTTTTCTCTTAGCTACTACAATGCCATCTACAGGGAAGACAGAGTCAGGATGGGAATGGACTCTAACTGGGGTGGATAGGAGTCTTAGAGAGAGAAACTAGTTCAGAAAAGGAGGCGAGAAGTTCTGATGAAATATGAAGTCACGCCAGGCATGGCGGCACGAACTTGGAATCCAAGCATTCGAGGGCTCTGCAACGGAATCATGAGTTTGAAACCTCCTTGGGCTTCTAAACAAGATCCGGTGTGAAAACAAACAATGAGAGAGAGAGAGAGAGAGAGAGAGAGAGAGAGAGAGAGAGAGAGAGAGAGAGAGAATATATGCATATTTTGGAATAATATTAAAAAATTAAAAAAATTGGAAAAAAAGAAGGACTCATTTGTGCTAACCCTTCCCAAAGCTTGGGTGTCATAGAAAAATGTTTTTACATTTTTCCTAGCAAAATTGAAAGTTTTCTAACCTTAGATCATGTGCCTTATACTTTTTATGATTTTTTTTTCAGGTACAGGTATTTTTCAGACCAAATCCAGCATATCACCCCAAGTCTTCCAAAATTGTGATTTAAAAACAGAGAGAAAGGAATTATAACAGCTATATCTGGACAGAAGATGTATCTCATCTGGCAAGGAGCATGTTCTCTTCTGAGGATATGCTATAAATCGTTTAGAGACAGCAAAAGGTCAAGGCGAAACATGAAATTGCCACTATTATAAAAGAAAGGGATGATTTCTTCACTTTTATCTGTGTTTCCTTACCTCCTGCTTCTGGAGCCTTACAAGCACCCAGGAATTCTTTCCTGGTTTCCTACTTTTATCCTTCTAGCCTGCCTGCTTGCCTGTCTGTATGTTGTGTTCCAGTGTGCACAAGCTTGTGCCAGAGAATTCTCTTCCAGTAAGAAGATGCACAATGCGATGAAGGCCACTGCTTGAACGGTCCCTTTCATATGAAACTGGTGTCAGGGACGCAAGAGCTCCTTCTAACAGTGGGGTATAATATACCCTTGTGAGGGACAATTTTGTATTCCATGCTGTAGAAAGGAATGCACAAGGACGTGTTAGTGAGAAATTTTCACAGAGACACTGATAATGTCTTGGTTCTGCTGAGTTAACTCTCCAGCTACCGGAAGAGTGCAGAGCTCAGATCATCAGACGCTAATCAGACTCAGCTTTCAAAATATGCCAGAGCCCAAATGTCTAATG
This sequence comes from Rhizomys pruinosus, assembly GCA_009823505.1. Classification (NCBI taxonomy): domain Eukaryota; kingdom Metazoa; phylum Chordata; class Mammalia; order Rodentia; family Spalacidae; genus Rhizomys; species Rhizomys pruinosus. The sequence continues at coordinate 1,792,202 of VZQC01004541.1, forward strand.
AGAGAGAAGTTCAGATTGTGATAATAATAACGCATAGATAGCCCAGCATCAAAAAAGATAGCAGAAAAGGAGCTGTGCATCTTCCCAAAGTGAGTGATTCATTGACCCCTGTGATGTTTGGTTTTATTTTTTTTAATATTTTCCTTATTATTTTTCTTTTATGTGTATGAGTGTATTGCCTGCATGTATGTAACTGTAATCATGTCATGCAGTGCCTGAAGAAGTTAGAAGTGGGCATCAGATCCCTCAGAACTGAAGGAACAGGCAGTTGTTAACTGTCACATGGGTGCTAGGAACTGAACCCAGGTCCTCTGCAGAAACAGTCAGTGCTCTTGAATGCTGAGTTGTCTCTCCAGACTTGAGGTTTGGTTTTCTTATTTTTAGTTAAAATGTATTTCTGTGTATGTTTGTGTGTCTCTGTGATCGTATGCCGTGTGTGTGCAGAGGTCAGAGCATAGGTGCTGATCCACTGGCCCGGCCATGTAGGTAGTTATAAGCATCCTCGCTGGGTGCTGGAAGGGTAATTAACACTCTTACCAGCTGAGCCATGTCTGCAGCTCTGGCTGTCCTGGAATTCACTATGTAGACCAGGCTGGCCTCGATAAAAAGGACAAGGAAGAAAAAAATTATTCACCTTTATTTGCCTGGCCTTCCCTCTCACTGTGAAGTTAATTTACCCTGTTGCTGATGCTGCTGGTTCCTGAACTGATAATAAAACCAGGTTTTTCTGGGCTTTCAGTGAAGCCTGAAAACCAGGACGTCTCCAGGAATTTTCCAAGTTCAGTACCAGATTTGGAGTACAGAGACACCCGGCCTCATGTACTGAGCAAGTAGTTTCTCAACCTCTCGGGTGTGAGACAGTTGTTATTGGACTTTTTTTTTTGGTCTTTTCGAGACGGGGTCTCCCTGTAGTCCCAGCTGTCCTGGAACTCACTCTGTAGTCCAGGCTGTTCTTGAACTCACAAAGATCTGCCTGCCTCTGTTTCCCAAGTGCTAGGATTAAATGTGCCACCATGCCCGGCTGTTATTGGATTATTTTGACCATATTGCATTGACCATGTTGTATAAGCCAATTTAATTAATCCTTATATTTGTAATATTTGTAATATATCATTTTTTTTTTGAGATAGGGTCTTCCTTTAGTCCCAGCTGGCCTGGAGCTTGCTATGTAGACTAGGCTGGCCTTGAACCCACAGAGATACTCCTGCCTCTTCTTCCTGAATGCTGGGATTAAAGGCATGCACCACCACACCCAGCTTGTAATATATTTTATATATCTTAAATATTATCATATATAATAAATATCACATATACATGTATTAGTCTATTGGTTAGGTTACTCCAGAGACCCTGACCAATAATAAAGTCCTTTTTATAAAACTTATTGGGAGCCGGGCGTGGTGGCGCATGCCTTTAGTCCTAGCACTTGGGAGGCAGAGGCAGGCAAATCTTTGTGAGTTCAAGGCCAGCCTGGTCTACAATGTGAGTTCCAGGACAGCTGGGGCTACAGGGAGACTCTGTCTTGAAAAGACCCCTCCCCCAAAAAACTTATTGGATATATAGATGAAATGATAGTAGGGTTTTGCTAAGGTGACTCAGTTACTTTTAGAGTTTTTATGACAAAGTGCCTTAAAAAGCAAAGGATGAAAGGGCTTGTTTTGGCCCAAAGTTTGAGGGAAGAGTCCGTCATGGTAGTGAAGGTGACATGCAGGATCTGATTGAGATGGTAGGGCACGAGGAAGCTGGGGAGGTGAATGCTGGTGCTGGGATTGCTGTTCATAGCCAAGGAAAGACTTCATCCCATGGAATGGTGTGACCCACATTCAGGATATGTTCCCGCCTCAGAGTTAATTCCTGTAAAAGCCCTCTCCCCACAAGCCCTGCGGTGTGTCTACTAAGAAGATCATATATCTTGTCCAGTTGAAATTAAGACTAAACATTATAAGCCCCCACCCATTCTAAAATGAGAACAACACACACAACTTTAATTGTTTTTATTTTTTATTTTATTTTTGTCTTTTCGAGACAGGGTCTTCCTGTAGCCCCAGCTAGCTTGGAACTCACTCTGTAGACCAGGCTGGCCTTGAACTCACAGAGATCCACCTGCCTCTGCCTCCTGAGTGTGGGAATTAAAGGTGTGCACCACCATGCCTGGCTTAAAGACTGTTCTTGCCCACCTTGTGGGTGATGGGAAACGAACCTGGGTCCTCTGCAAGAGCAGTCAGCACTTTTAACTGCTGAGCCACCGCTCCAGTCCATAACTTTTAAAACTATAACATTTTATCTTTGGGGCTTATGATAAAAATTATACCGAGTATTACAAGGGCTCAAGTCCTGGTCAGTTCCTACTGATACACTCTTTTCTGAGACTCAAGGCAGTCTGTTAACTGTGAGCCCTTGTAAATTAAAAACAAGTTACATATCTCCAGTATATAGTGTCATACTGTAAACGTTCTCATTCCAAAATGGAGTAAAAGAGGCACAGTAAGGAAGGACTGGGCCAAAGCTAGAACTCACTATCAGGAAAACAGCCCGTCCTGCAGCTGCAGTTCTGCATGTGGGGTTTGTATTGCCATCTTCTGACCCCAACAGCATGTGGCAGCTCTGTCAGCTACAGCATACATTTCTTTTCTCGTCCTCCAGCTCCAGTCACTGACCACAGCTTTCATCAATGGACAATCTCAAATCCTGGTATCTTGAACTTCCTGCCGTATCCACTGCAATTAATGCTTCATCTATACCTATAGGTGACGTCCTTTCCAGATTCCATTTCTGGGTGTGGTCCTTGTCATGCATTATCAGGATGTAACACATTTTTGGAACTTTGATATAAGACACGAGGAAGAGGAACGGGGTGGGGGTGTCGCTGGACCTCTTCAAATTTCCTTTACAAATTACATGAGTTTGTATTTTTTCAATTCAGTCTGCTTAATGTTCTGGACACAGAACACACCTGGATTCTTTGTTATAATATAACACCAGTGACTTGTATTGTAGATTAGAAAAGAATCCTTTTTTTTTTTTTTTTTTTTTTTTTTTTTTTTTTT